>JAVQIZ010043729.1:0-11471 GCA_036023535.2 Galaxias brevipinnis | reverse complement strand
GACTGTAGACCATGTGTCTATTATAGACTGTAGACCATGTGTCTGTTATAGACTGTAGACCATGTGTCTATTATAGACTATAGACCATGTGTCTATTATAGACTGTAGACCATGTGTCTATTATAGACTGTAGACCATGTGTCTATTATAGACTTTAGACCATGTGTCTATTAGAGACTGTAGACCATGTGTCTATTATAGACTGTAGACCATGTGTCTCTTCTAGACTGTAGACCATGAGTCTATTATAGACTGTAGACCATGAGTCTATTATAGACTGTAGACCATGAATCTCTTCTAGACTTTAGATAATGTGTCTCTTATAGACTGTAGACCATGAGTCTCTACAGTAGGACTGTAGAATACTCAATGGACTATATGCGCATTTTTGTAGAACTAATTGTTTTACCTCAGCCAAAGTTTATTGAAATTAATTCATCCTGAATCTGAGGTTAAAATCAAAAACTTTCAATATTCTGTGAATTATTTCCTTTTCTATTCTATTCTATTCAATTCAATTCTATTCTATTCTATAGCATGCTATTCTATTTTTGTCCGTCTGTGCCTACTCCTCCTCTTGTGTGTATTTGCGTCGTTTCCAGGAAGCGGTTGGATGATGAACTTGGAGCGAGGCCAAGGCCTGTCAGTCACCGCGTTGTAATGCACTCAACCCGGCCTTGCTGCTGTCACCGAACTCGGATGGTTCGCTCTTTCGGGCGAATTCCCGAGTTTCTAAAGAGGATTTTAATCACTGTTCATTTGATTTCATGTCACCAGCGTCACGGGGGTTTGGGTCAATTTGAATGCAATATGTAATACAGTGCACAAGGTGCACTTCAATTTCATGAGTTTTTAGGTTGGTTTAGAAAACGACAGAATATTTAAAAAATAATGACCAGTCTTTAATTCACTTGAGGAAATTTCAAGCTAAATATGTATTTTTTCTTTCTACACATTTGCTTCGCAAAATAAGCCTTTAGGCCTACCTCGAGCCAGTAGCCCACATGTGCTTCAAATGATTTGCTTTCTTGGCATTTGATGTGTCATTCATTAGAAAATTATATTTAGTTGACACATTCCAAGATAATTAGATTTTTTTGCTGCAGTATAAGCTTGTGCAAAAAGGTTGAGTCGGCATTATACAAAGCAATATTTGTTTCGGTTCGCATATTATATTGTGTACTAAATTAAGTAATGATAGACAACAATATATTATTTCTTATATTACTTATGCACCCAATTGTTGATCAAACATTTACTTTATAGTAATTATTTATATTGCAACATTTAGTTTAACCAACACGCACTATTTATAGGCATATATCGGCGCAAACAATTACCTATTTTAGAATAAAAAAATAATATAGTCACAATAGTCAAATTAAACAATAAGTATTTAAAATTACTCTTGACAAAAGAGGCCAGATTGTTTGCAGTCCCCGAAAAAATATAGAAGTAATTTTTCAAGCAAGAAATCCTTTCGTTTTTTTCAACCCATCCTTTCTATTAATTAGCTGTAGGACAAAGCTGCCAGGACACTATAACTATTCCCTAATAGAATTTGCTCCCAAGTGCAATTTAATTTTCTCCTTGCGCTCTCCTTAGATCTCCCCCTCTCTCTCTATCTCTCTCTCTCACACACACACGGGTTTTCTATCTCCCTGTTTTCCTCTTTCATTGTCTCTTTGTGTCCCTGTCGGCTTGAAAATAAACGTTGAACCGCCTGCGAATAACCGACCACTCCTGATTTTATTTAAAAGTAGTAAAATAAAAATAAAAAATTGCATTCGACCCTCCTAGTGCTTTGACAGCACCTAACAGTCGAGACCTACTTCTGATGAAGAATGAGGACAAGAAAAGAGCCACGCGCCTGGCGCACCGCCACACTCGTGCCGTTTGAGCTCGAGCGCTGTCCAGTAGCGGTAGTGCTGAACTGACCTCGCGACCAGAAATCAACCCCGTACTGTAACTGAGATGGGTAGGTTGCCTACATATTTCACATCTGCTATCAAACTTCTGGTTTTCTTTAAGCAGAGGCGTTTCATTGACTATTTATTGATTTTGAATTAACAAATTAGTATAAAATTAAAAGATAGGCTAAAGCTTTTATTTTATTATTATTTTTTTTTGCGAGGTGTACGTTTTACTGCTGTAGTTCAGAAGGGCTTATTTTACCCGTGAGAGGTATATTTATTTATATTGATGAAGTGGTTATGAAGCCTTTGTTTACTTTTTTTACATGATCATTATTATTTTGGTGTTCGTGCCGAATAATAATAATAATGATAGTAAACAGTTTGTTTAGTTTGAGTAGCCCATACGCGCGCGTCTGAGTCGATTATTATTCTTAAAATGCTAATCTGTTATAGTGAATTACCGTCAATAAGCCCAATATTGTTTATCATTGCTGATATTTTGTGGTTTTCACATCCACAAACTATTTTGTTTAACTCCATAATCAGGGGTCAGTTAAGGCGTTTGTCAAAACGCAAACACACACACACACACACACACACAGATCCCACGCAGACACACTCTCGGTCAGAGTACATGGGAGTACTTTAAGTCTTCACCGTCCTGGCTTCAATTGCTGATAAGATGGATCTGTGAATCTTAAGATGTCAATGAAGCGTTGGTCTGAAATATGATGAGTCATTAGAGGGTAGCGGGTCAGCAGTGGTGGCGGAGGAGTTGCCCTCGAGGAGAGTTATGACTCGAGCCAAGCCTGCGCGCCTCCTGCAGTGGGACAGAACAGTCAGCAACTCGAGAGCTTCATTGTAGGTTTTACAATGGCGCGTGACTTCTCACACTGGTCATCGAGGCATGCAGTCACTAACCTCTGTATGGGATTGCATCATAGCATTGAGGCTATAAATTCATACAGTCCTGCGAGCAAAGTGGAAATAAATAATATTTTACTAATATGTCATTGTGAAATAATTACATTGTACACAACATGCTATCAGTTTTATAACATGTTTGAGGATATATTGATTTGGACGATGAAATAACTGTCTAATAGCTCCTTTAGTCGCGCGCCACTTGGCTCTCTTATAATTATATTTTTTGCAATATATACATTTATTTTTAAGCTAATTGCGCATTAGAAATATATTATTTACCAAGACGACTTAATTTGATTTGTTGTTTCATATAAATGCATTATATGTGCCTGCGGATTGCAGTTCATATTTCGCATTGGCTATGCGATGGCACCAACTACACTCACAAGGCCTTTGTGGCTTTTATGAATATTTTTTAAAACCTATTGTCCCACTTCTTTAATACCCATGTGCTTTCGTTTTTTTTTCAATGCAGTCTTTACATGACTTCTATCAATTAGTTTAATTGTTTGACCTGTCGTTGACAGGTTAAGATCGTTTAATCCAAGTTGTTTTTTAAAGCCAAGCTCAGCGGACCGACCGACACAATCAAGTAATTGAATAATCGGGAGGGGAAACGGTGTGATGGACGTGAAAATGAAAGTTTGGCCGGATGATTCCCTCGCTCTTAGCCTCTGGATGAATAGAAAGAGGGATGGAAGGGAGGATAGATGGAAGGAGGGATGAAGGGGGTGTTGTGGCGAGGGGGTGGGGGGGCTCTACGGGGACACCTGGCATTGGGACATGAAAGGCGGGTTTAGTGCGCGTGCAGTTGGATAGAATTCCGGTAATATCCCGGCTTGCATTTAATCAGCTTGATGAGTTTTTTGCATTTTACGAAATTAAATTTTGAAACATTAAACAAACACACACACACACACACACACACACACACACGCACACAAACTCACAGACGGCTTATATTTTGATTGTGGATCTATACCGCTATAACCCAGTTTAACAAAAGACTTATACGACTCATAAGGAGATCAGCCGCTTGAATTTTAAATATTGTAAAGGATATAAGAGTAAACCATTTAAACGATTTGATTTCAAATTGCTTGAGCTGCTTGCTGTATCTTTATTTTGTTAAACTGAAATATACTGGCCCGTGCGCTGCAGACATCCTCGCGTTATGTTTTAGCAAACCTGTATAATAAAACAAAAACGTGACCCAAGTAAAGATAATTCAGCCAATTTGTAATGGTCTATGTTCCAGTTGTTTTAATACATAATTATTAATGTTTGATTCATTAAACAGCTGAGCGACACTATGTTTCAAATTGCAATAGGCCTTCCAGAGCAACCCTCAACCTAAATGATAAGACTAATATAAACTAGCTATTTGATGTATAATAGTCTAATTTACAAAATACGTATTATTTGTGTGACAACAGGTATATCGAAAATCAATTGTACCGATATCTTTATATCCTCTCTTCTTAGCCAGACAGACAATCAGATAACACGGATCAGAGAGATTTTATATATTCTTGTCTCAATTGGTTTAACCCCGGCAGAGATATAGCACATTGTTTATCCAGACCTGCAGAGCGAAAGAGAGTACATTTGTTTGTATGTGTAGGCGCGCGCTAGTGTTTAAATGACTCTGAACGTGAGGGTGTGTGTATGCGGATGTGTATGTTAGAGAGTAAGACATGTCTCCTTGTGTTTGTTTGTGTGAAGAGAGACAGATAAAACAAGTATGTGTGCTTTTATGTTTGTGTGTGTGTGTGTGAGAGAGAGAGAGCGTGAGACAGAGAAAGAGAGAGAGAGAGAGAGAGAGAGAGAGAGAGAGAGAGAGAGAGAGAGAGAGAGAGAGAGAGAGCGAGAGAGAGAGAACAGCGCATCCTAATTCACCGCAGCGTGTTTAGGTTCTTTCCATGCTTGAAGAAAATTGGAAGCGAAGATTGAGTTCATCTATGCTGAACTCAGATCCCTCCGCTGGGAATATGTTATCCTGCGGAGCAGTCTCTCATGCAGGAGGGACTCAAATGAGCAGTGTCAGGTGCGCTGTGGTCTGACTCCTAATACACCAAGCTTAGCTATAGCTGTTACAGGTTTTAGGCTAGACCCTCTCACTTATAAAAGAGAAAATAAATGTTGTAGCTTTCTTTTGTTCTTGAATGTCTTCTAAATGTAATAGTATTTTTTCTTATGGGATCACTATCTTTGTAATAAATATCTGCTATGAAGCTTGTTTAGGCCGAGCTGGGGGAACTAGTCAATGGAACTAGATCGTATCCCTGCTCTCCTCGGCTTCTCTGGGACGTCATTTTATTTTGGCAGGTTATAGCTCACAATGCCAAGACCTGCACCCCGACTGCAATGTAGTGTGTTGACAACTCCCTACATATTATTATATCATAGCTACTCGCAGGCTGTGGAGTAGACCAAGATTAAGGAAATGATATAGCTTCGCAAGTCTTTCGTTACGATTGTACTGTAGCTGATCCCTTTTCTCTGAGTGTCTGAATATGACTGAGTGACATGAATGTATACGCCATACTCAGAGCTTGTATTTTTCGGTCGTGGTATTTCTTGCCATTGTAAAACCATCTTCTTCTCCTTTACTCTCTTCACTGTAGGCTGCACCTACCCCGCGCGCCTTAAGTATCCCTTCCGTTCTTCCGCCCCGCGGCCCGTCCGACTTTCCTATTGGCCTCAGGCGGGGCCTCGGCCGCGCTGACGTCACGCCCAGCCCCTGCAGTGGCCGAGAGAAGCGAGAGGTTTGTCTTACCCTCACTAAAATAGCACGGCGCAAATCCTGACAGCGTCCCATGGAGGGAGAGAAGACGGTAACGGGACTGTAACGGGACTGTAGCGGGACAGCTAAACGAAGAAGAAAGGGGCCCCTTTTTGTAGCACACCCTGTTGCATTTTTTTCCCAGTAAGACTATACGTCGGTATTTCTTTTTCTTTGTGTTTTTCATCTCTAAACGGGACGGGAGTTGGAGCCCACGCTGCCGCGCGGGTGTATGTGTGTGTTTACCCTCCGGTTTGGATCACAATGATGCAAAGTGCGGCCGGTCGACCGGCAGCGAGTCCTGTAAAAGGCTTACCAGAGATGCTTGGAGTGCCAATGCAACGTAAGGCTTATTTTCTATTGATTATCTCATCAGAAAATTGGCAGCCGGCTGCAGCAGCACTGCCTGTCGGCTGGATGTGTATAGGTTATATGCTATAGAGGGTTTTAATTAAAGCCTTGCCAGGGGTGGCTGGGGGTGGACGGGAGGCTAAGGAGGCTAAGCGCGCTATCCAGCCGGACCCGCCGTTTGGCCGCTGGTGGTCCTCGCATGGCATATGGCTTCAGGGCAAAGTGCTCCGGGTAAATAAATAGGATTGTTGTTAGTCTTGCTAAACATGTACTTACTCGTTTCTCGAATCATTATCTACAACTTTCCACCCCAATGATAATTAACTTCTGCATAGCTATGCATTTCAGGCAGCCTAGTTAAACATGCGACCTTCAGAGAACTGTAGAGTTTCTTGGGATTGGGCAAACTGCGTTAAACATGGCCCTCATCTTCCTTCTAGCATCTTCCAAAAGGACAGGAAAAAATGATCAAGCTGCCAACAAGTGAAATAGTGTGTAAATAGTGAGTGGTGATGATGACAGAGTGATAGGCAAACAGACAGGCAAACAGACAGGCAGACAGACAGGCAGATAGACGGACAGGCAGGTTTGTAGACAGACTATCAGACAGACAAACAGACATTCGTTTATTTGAGAAAGAGACAGTGCTCGTGGTCAGAGATCAAAGACTGCAAAGATACACACGCACACGCGCGCGCATACACGCACACACACACACGCGCGCACACACACACACACACACACACACACACACACACACTGTGATTGACACGTATTCCTGGGTCATTCCATCAGGACCCAATACTTTTAGTGAGGTGTTGATTGGATGATAATGGTGGTTTGATATTAATAGTTCTAAAATTACTATTTTCTGAACGATCCTAATACAAGGAGACTGTATAGGCTCTCTTCAAAAACTACAGAGCAATTTATACCTATATATTTAAAAATTGTAACATTTATTTTACTTTATATACTTCATTTTTATTTGACCTATATAGTTATATATTTCCACTTTGCACCTCTCAGCATCAGTAGAGAGAATTGCCTATTATCATGGCATCTGCTACCTCTCGTTATCTCTCTCAAATTAATCTCACTACAGAGTAGCTTTAATCTGATCGTGCACTCAAGATGGCCCTAGAATTGGATACATTCTGACCTAATTATTCATATAACCAGTAAACTACAGATGGGATTTATTGTATTAGGCTACCTCTAGAAAACGGCTTTGATCCCCTCAGAAATGTAGGCTAATACAGACAAGTCGTTATGAAGACACGCTGCCTTCATTATTACGAAGTGATTTTGAGTTTTGTTGAGGATAAAATGTTCGTTTCCGATTCTGAAAATGGCATAGATAGATATATAATTATTCAATGGATTTTCTACGGCTACTATTCGTGTAGGTTTTATTACAGTCAGTGGAAAATGCTGAAATTTAGCCGTGTGAAATAGGCTATATATATAATAGTCCATTTGTTTTTTAATATAATTAGTTTTGCTAGGTCGTGTATGGGCATAGGCCTCTATGTCTATTGTGTGCTCTTTAATTTTGTAAATCGAGTGAGATTAAAAGATTGGACAAGGATCCTGCTACTCTGTCCCCTACTGCGCACAGGATCCAGCCGGGATTTAACCCCGGATTATTCCAAGAATGAAAACAACAAAAGCAAAGTATTATATCAGCATCGTTTTATGGGACGGTATGGTTTACTATACCGGTTTCCTGGTAATTATTCTAAAACCTTGAAAGAAAAGACGTTTAACCCAGATTCTGTCTTGAAGATAATTTTAGCAATATGGTTTAAAAATATCCCGTGGCGATAAAGTAAGCTCTCGACAGCTGTTTAAATCAGAGAGAGGATGACTCCAATTTGTTGTGGTTCGTTGAAATCTTTTGAGGAAGACATCACAAAAGAAAAGCTTTTATATGAATACGGAGTTGACTCTGAAATACTGAACTACTGAAATTAGTCCGTTGGAGAAATAGCAGAAAATAGAAAGAACCCGAGAATGACGTTACCGAGGAAAACAGAGAACCTGCTGAGATAATGAAGACCCTTTAGCTATAGACAGGTGCCCCGCGAGGTCCAAATTACAAGATTGTGAAAGGTACTGTCAGCACTGTGTGTCTGTGTCTCAGTGTGTTTGTGTTGGTGTGTGTGTGTGTTTGTGAGAGAGAGAGAGAGAGAGAGAGAGAGAGAGAGAGAGAAAGAGAGATGGAATAATGACCCCAAGACTTCGAGCTCGAGCGTTGCCAAGACGTACGCTGCTGAAGGTTCTCGTCTCTTTTCGTCCAGCATCATAGTTCCACTCTGTCTCCGTCAAAGCCGCAATATCTCTCTGCATATTAATTTTAAATGGCATATTATGAGCAATTCTACCAAGTGAATTCTAAGTCATTGCGGGCATATAGTATTGTGTAATATTGTGTATTATAATTCGCTGCAACATGCACAAGGCCTTCCCACCTCATTTGGGTTGTTGTTCACTGCACGCTTGACGCTTGACGTTTTTGTTGGCCTGCATGCACACACAAGGAACTAGCTTAGGCACGTGCAAAGGGCTAAAAAAGAAATGTAACCTGTTGAGATTTTCGACTACTAAGCCCCACGTTAGGGGTTCTGAAATCTACATTGAGCTTCAATTTCCGTGGTGTGTTGCGGTGTACAATTACATGCGCACTCAGCGATGCGCACTGAATTAAACGTAAGAATGAACTGTACGACTCTGCACTGCCGTGGTCTGTATGAGGTAAGGTCCTAGTTCTAGCTCGACCGGGTTAGCCAGCCATGAGGGTTGGTTTATTGATATTTTTTCGCCCGCTCGAGAAGTCATTTTCAATTTTAATCTCCCCTACAGTCCGCAACCTCGCTGGCGCTGCTCAATTACATTCCGATGTCTTTCTCAACCGTCTCGTGGATTCTCCATATGGAGACTGTAGCCCAGATCTATTTCGGCTAAACTCTGAAGCCATCAAAGTAGACTCCATTAGTGCTTTACTTAATGGACCTATATGGTACACAGCATGTTGATTCATTTTAAGTATTTAGATATATTTTTGAGGGGATTTTAAACAAAATATCTGTTGTTTTGTTTAAAGGTAAATGTTATATTTCTTATATTAACAGGATAATCATATTATTTCCTTATTTATACAGAACTATATGCTTTTGTTTGTTTGTGGGAAAGGGCCTTCAATCCGTTTAAAAACCAGAAAAAATGCGTTTTAGGAGTTCCTGCCGTTTTTGTTGGGATAACGTTGGCGTTCTGGTCTCGTGTTGGTCACAATATAGGGCATTAATTAAATTAATAAAATATTTATAATACACAATTAAAAAATGAACTATATCTATTTTCGTATAGTTGAATTTGTCTTTATTACTGGACAATTTTTTTTAGGCCACAGGAATCCCATGAGATAGACTAAAATGTAAATCGACAAATATAACTGTCAGTATGTTAGAATACATCTCAAACCTTGACAACACATTCTTCTGAGACATTTGGGTAGACGCTTTAGGCTAACCTACTTTTATAGCAAGAGATTTCGATCAATTCTATTTTCCTTAAAAATGCTTTTGATAGCGGAGTTATGTAAATGATAATAATAATAATAATAATAATAATAATAATAATAACATTAATAAAATATTTGTTTTCTCCTCCCCGCCTTGCAGAGATCCCCCAGTGTTCAGGGTGTAGCCAGCACATCCTGGATAAATTCATCCTCAAAGTGCTGGACCGCCACTGGCACTCCAAGTGCCTCAAGTGCGCGGACTGTCAAACGCCGCTGGCTGAGAAGTGTTTCTCGCGGGCGGGAAATGTTTACTGCAAAGAGGACTTCTTTAAGTGAGTAACAATTGTATCTATAACGTGTATTTACTACATTCATATTTATAAATACACAGGAATAATGGACAGTTTTCAAGCAAGAAGTGGTTGTAACGCCTCTAAGTTGCATAGACACACGGTGGGCCAAGAATCTCCCATCATTGCTCGTCTTTTTGTTTGTGATTTTTCTGGGGCGGAAATGTTTACAATTATTTGTTACGTTTATTTAGTATTTAATTTCAAGATTATTAGTTTGCTGTGTGTGTTTCATGAAGTCAGAATGCTCTTTCATAAGTTAGGCCTGTGTGGAGTTAGGAGTGTCTGAGCGATTTAGCATTGACTGTGCGGTGCATATGTGGTACAGTAGGCCTTTAAAAACCTAAATTTATAAGGCGTAGCTTTATTATAACAATCTAAAATAATGCGTCCTCTCACACTGCACTGGTTTGTTTGATGGAGCGAGTGAGCGTAAAATCATTCCGTAGTGTCCATCTGGCATGCTGGGTCTATCTTTGATGGCACTGGGATAAACCCATGCAGTGATAAAGGATTGCGACGAAGAGTCGACGAACGACCCAACGATGCGTCCAGAATGACAAAATCTAATCGGCCTATGCACAGGTTTACCATGATGCATTATAAAAAGATAAACAATTTTCCTGTGAATAAATATAGTTTTTTTTTACATCTTAGAAGGTGTTTAGTTTGGCCCATGCCCAGCGCTCAGACTTTTCTTCACTCGGTTATGTGTCAGAGTAACGGACAAGGAGACCGGATTGTGCCTAACTCATATGGTTGTAATATTGCACCATGGCAACCCACATTAGTGTAGCGTCTAAGCGGGAGCTTTATTGGAATGTGTGTGCGCGTGAAACAAAATGACGGGACAAAAACCCAACCGCACAGCAAAACAACAGAAACTGACCAAACTCACTCCTACAGATTCATTTATTTGGGTAGTATATATATATATATATGAAAGAATGTTTCAGCCACCATCTCATGAAAGTAGGGAGGCTATTACTTTGGTTTATATCTGATTTTGAAAGGAAAACTTTCAGTTTTAATTCCATTTATTATTGTCCCTACATTTACGATCCCATCCCGCCTTCACACATAAAATGACAGCTCTGTTGTCCTGCCCTCTTTCTCTTTCCTCTCAGTCCTTTTTAAACTAACTCTCTCCTTGCTTTCCTTTTTTTCTCTCTTCTTTTTTTACGATTACATTTCCGAGGCATTAAAGTAGGAAATTAAGTTTGACTTTTATCCAAAAAGGGTCTATGTGAGCAACGGTTGAGGAGGGTTTTAGTGTCAGAGGGCTGAATGAGAGCTAAAGACCTGCATGGGGAGAGAGGGATGGAGGGAGGGAGGGAGGGAACCTAACAGCATTATCCGGCCCAGGGGACAATGGAGGCCGCTCTGCCTAATGCTGCAACTGCTGAGCTGGGAGTACCCAAAGGAGGCAAGAGAGAGAGAGAGACAGAGAGAGGGGGGAGGGGCGACGACAAGAGGGGAAGAGATAGGAGGGGAGAGAGAGAGGGGGAGAGACAGAGAGAGAAGAGAGAGAGGGGAGAGAGGGAGAGGTAGGGGGAGAGAGAGAGGGGGAGAGAGACAGAGAGAGAAGAGAGAGAGGGGAGAGAGGGGGAGAGAGGGAG
>JAVQIZ010043698.1:0-20890 GCA_036023535.2 Galaxias brevipinnis | reverse complement strand
CCCCCCCCCCCCCCCCCCCCCCCCCCCCCCCCCCCCGCGCGAGTAAGCGAAACAAGTAAATGTTGCTTTTACGATATAAATTAGGCTTTTAGTGTACCGATGTCTCAGTGCAGTTTTTATGTAGTGTCTAGAGCTTTGCCTCATGTAGCTTTACTTGCACTTGTGTGTGTTTTATGAATAACGGTTAAGCATTTAGGAAGTAAGTGTAACTTTTAATTATAGAATATACTTCTGACTTGGACAAAAGCTGTATGGCCTCTCTCTTTCATTAAATATTACTTTTCTGAAATCACAACACTGAAATCTCTGTATCTCTACTTGCTGCATCTCCTCAATGGAAAACAACCCCAGCCCAGTGCCCTGTGAGGGAGTGCATGGTGCTGGAGAAAGGCTGAATTAGATATGATCACCACTGCTTCCTCAGCAGGCTCCCAACAGTCCCAGCCACCCTCCACCTCATTTAGTCCCAGCCCTACCTACACCCTGCCCACGGTGCGGTTGGAAGGGCCAGGAGTGCTCTGAATAGCCAGTCTGTGTGTGCAGGAGCCAGTGAAATGCCTTGGCCGGAGCCAGCTTCCTTTGAAAAACAGCAGCGCAGTGCCTAAGGAGGGTGTGGAGGACGAGAGCGTAGTCCAGCAGAAAGCAGCAGCTACAGGGTCGGGCCTACAGGGTCTTCTGCCCTCCCCGCTTCCTTTTTTGAACCCCCTCACGCTTTCTCAAGGTTTTCCACACGTTCTTTAAATCTTTCTTTTACACTCACTCCTTTATTCCCCTCCACTGCCTGTGAACGTGACCTCCACCGAGACCGCCTTTAACTCTGTCTCTTTCTGCTTACACCAGCACAGTTACATAGCGTGCACTCATTTACATACAGGCAGAGAGGCTTAAGGGCTGCTGACAGAGAGGCAGTTCCATTTGAACTGGCCCCTCTCTCAGTCAAACTGCCACCCATTGAAAGAGTAGCACATTCAGCCTTTGCACAGCAAAGTGAACACACCCTTCAGAAAAAAATGATGGATTGAAAACTATGAGTTACACTGTAAACAAGCCCGCCAGCCGCCAGCCCGGGCAAACGTCATATTCCATCGTAAAACCCGTGTCGTAAAAACATCTAAGCACACTCTGGAGATGCAGCTGGCTGCTGACGCCGTTTCTACACAGGGGTTTCTTTGGAGCGTGTGTACATGCCCTGTGTGTTTGCGTGAAGGAGCGCGTCGGTTGCGTGGTTGTTTTCTTGTGTCGAAAGCGTTTGCCCTTTCTATTTGTCCAGATGTGTTTGTCTGTGTGCTTGGGAAACTAAATGACACTATGTGCAGACATGTGCATGTCAATATGCTCTGTGTTTCTTCTTTGTTTATCAAACTTCTCCTCTGCATTTCTGTATCTTTGGGTGGGAGTTTTGTGAGTCCCATCCCCCCTCTGTCTACAGACCACTGAAACTGAAAAGAGAAGGACTCCATACACAGACACTTGTCAACACCAAAACAACAAAAGTGGATCATGCTGGGGATATCTTGATGCAGATCACAGAGAGATGGGGTGTTTGTGTGTCTGAGATGTACAAAGAGATAATGGGATGTTTCTCTATGTATGTGTGCCCGAACGTGCAACTATATCTTGCCACTCCCTAGACACTGAGGTGTGAATCTGGTGTGTGTGTGTGTGTGTGTGTGTGTGTGTGATTGTGCATGTTTATGTCTACGCTCCCATTACAGCCACGCTTGGCACTTGGACAGGTGGTGTCTGTTGACAGCAGGACATTGGGCCTCTCGCTAGCTGAAGGTCCCCCACGGTCCTCAGAGCCAGCAAGCAGCCAAGGCTATTGGACAGGGGCTACTAATATGCTTCATTTCCACTGGCTAGCCATTAGTTTAGCTGTAGGTTCCTAATGGGGCTGGAGGGTAAGTGGATGATGCTGTGGAACTAGCCTAACTGCCAAAGTCCGGGTACCCAAGGGGAATCCCAAAGCGCTGCGGAGCCTGAGAGCCCAGAGGATGAGGGGGGGTAGGGGCTACTGAAAGGCCCCCTCTGTCTGTTGTTGTGCTGGCCGAGGTGTTGAGAGGCATGGCCAGCATGTTCTACTGGAGCTTTGTGGCCTCCCAAAGATGAGGTCAATGGAACAAATGCCCTCGAGCAGGGGGTGGGATGGTGATGTAATGCCTGAGATTTGGGGTCACAGACCGGGGTCACTGTGTGGTTAGATGTGTGTGTGTGTGTGTGTGTGTGTGTGTGTGTGTGTGTGTGTGTGTGTGTGCGCGCACATGGGATAGAGACTGGGCAGGAATTTGAAAGTATTTATAACTAATGGCCTACATATTCTCTGTATCCCCTAGTTTTTTTTATTTAGAGCCGTCTTTTCTTGGCAGTTAAGCGTGGTTGACTAATGTATTTATGTATTGAATTTGTGTGTGTTCACTATAAATCTGAAGATAATTACGATAAAAATAATAAACAAGCGAGAAAATTATATCCAGAGATGTTAATGTGTGTGTAGTGTATCTCGTGTATGTCCCTGGTCAGTGGTCACCACTCATCAAGTTAAGCCAACTTAGTGGAGCAGGGCAGAGCAAGGAACCTGCCCATTCTTTTCATTGGTTCCCCAAGCACATGGCCCCCTCTCATTGGCTTAGCAAGGCATTACGCTGCACCTGAGACCCCAGGTTAACCCTCTGTCTGCCAGGCCACTTTTGGACAACATGTCACGAAGTGAAAGGCTCTGGTTCCTTTGTTGCTAGACCCATATCTGTGACACACAATTACTTATATCCGCTTAGGGCCTCTTTAAACGTGTACTCAATATGTGTTTGCGCACACTGACCACAAAAGTGGCACAGCTGTTTTTAGTCTAGCTGTGACTAAAAGAGACGTGAAAAGCTTTACATGATTCAGCCGTCGCCTTGCAGACCATGCATGTCCGTCCCCTCCTACCCACGGGAACATTTAATCCACTGATATACATGACCGTTTTCCAAGAACATTGGCACACTTCCCACGGCTCTCGCTCGATAAACACCTGGGCTGGACCAGCAGCTTTCCAAAGCCTTTGGTTGTGATGGATGGTCCGTGTCAGCGGACCGTACTCTCTCCGCCGTAGATTGGTTAGGAAACACTTAGGGCTGCTTCCTGCTGGTAACACGGCCCTCCGTGCCTTCGCCAGCCCCTGGAAAGGAAACCGGCCCCCGTCACGGCCGACGGCTCTGTGCGTGGCTAAACAATGACGCATTAAAGCAGCAGGAGCAACCGAAAGACTGCACTGTAGAGAGGGAGCCGGTCTAACTGGACCAACACCAGCACAGAGGGGTTGTAGGGCTGGCATGTAGACGTGTGGGGGGGAAAAGAGGTACTGTACCGGGGGCTACAAATGGACATCTGGAAGAAAGGGAAGGGGTGTTCCAGACAGGGAAAGAGATGCAGTCTCATGGAGAACCTGTGGAAAGAAAAGAGTTCCCAGAGGGAGGGGCTAAGGCAGTCTGACTGGCCAGTTGAATGTACCGCCAGAAAGGCTCCGATTCGACAAATTGCGTCGCCAACTACAGACTCAACATAGTTGTTGGTATGCGCTGGTGGTACAGAAATAAAACAGGACTGAAGCCAGTAGGGATTGCAGACATGGGAGTGTCTGTGTGTGTGTGTGTGTGTGTGTGTGTGTGGTGTGCACGCGTCCATCAGTGAAATGGGAAATTAGTTAGAGTAACCGTGCACTTCTAAATTATCGATTTGGTTGTTAGTGGAGGATGTTGACAGTGCGCCGTAGAGGATTATATACCACGGAGATTGTTTGTGTCCAATCAGTCCACTGAGCTCCATACTCCTAATCCTATTACCCAGGATATTTACGGCTCTGAGTTGCAAAGTTATCAAAGGCTCATCTTGTTCCAGCTGTCCCCTCGTGTAAACCAACACAAACACCACAGATACTGTGACAGAAAAAAAAAATACGCATAGACTTTAAGTCTAACTCAATCACTTCTAATGCACACAGATCCCGCAAGCTTTGTATTACTAGCATTAGCGGTGAGCATCTTGTATAATCAGTTTGGATTTCACTGTCTGGGGACAGATTTTTCTGTTTGACCATTCTGCCCCTGGCTCTTAGCTAAGTGTGGGGGAGTCAGAGCCGTTCTCTAGCTGAAGTGGATGGTTACTATGACAACTCATTATGGGATGGCCCTCTTCCATAGTATTTAGCAGGTGGTGAAGAGCTGTTGACAGAGAGAGATTGTTTATTTTGTGTGTTGTCTTGATGCAAAGCCAACTTCTGTTTTCTATCTTCCATCTACATTTCTCTTTCTCTTTCTCCAACGCCCCAATTCAAGTGTCACAAGCATTATTTAATCTCTCAGTCTAGTGTACAATCAAAATACATTTTACATGTAACCTTTTCACTCGTTTTATTGTGGCTGTATAAACACTGCTTAGCCTGTTTATGTTTGCTGCCTTCACTTTTCAGAGATATTGTGCACAAGGCTGCGTTTTTCAAAGTGGTGACTTGTCTTTTCAGGTAGTTGGTATGGAACCTTGTGTATTCCCACATTAATAAATCAAGGCTCTCTGGGGTTCAGTAAGTTCCCATTTCCACCTGCCTTCAAATCGTTCCCATCCTTCACGGCTCGACAGCCAGACGCCCGTCGTTGAGCACTGATGTCGCAACATTCAAACTGGTTAAGACTGACAGGGACAGAATAAAACAATCATTTGTTTGCGGATATGATAAAGTTTCCATCTGTCTAATTATACATTTTATTGTCCATAAATGTCTAATAACTTAGTCTGAAACACGAGGTGTTGTGGTATTGTTGCCAAAATCCCAAGTGGTCTAGATATTTCATGAAAGAACGTAACACACTGTAAGGACTCGGTTTCCAACCCTTTGATTTTAGGACATTTGAGGGATTGCGGCTTTGGCTACGAATTACTGTATTGGCAAATCCTTGGGGAAACATATTCTGCTGACCGCGTAGTGTCACAAGTATATCGAATTATATATTCGTTCGTTGACTTGGTAGACAGACTATAACAAACACATTTAACAAACACTTCGGCTACACAAAACTCCTGCCTGCTCCGTGCATGGACATCGGACACGCACACACACCCTCCTCTTGAGTAGGCGATCCGGTTGGTCCTTTTAACGGTCAGTCTTAACCCACCCCTTGCGCGAGTCGGGAGCGGAGAAGCTACCGACAATGACAGCGCGTGATCAGAAAGCTCACATTTCCTAGAGCTGCCCAAACTAAATTTTTTTTATTTTAGGCAGTTAAACTTACTAAAACAGCAATGGTTTATTCGTTTCCGTTCTGAGAACACTTCATTGATGTTGCTGCGCAGAAATAGCTGAGTTTGGGATTAACAGTTTGTTGCATGGACAAAGGTATTGCGTAAGCGTGCAGCCAGCTTGGAGAGTTGGAGAGCGTCCTTATTCTTACCGTCAACATGAACAACTCTAATAATCCGCGGGTAAGTTTGACAGCTTCGAAATGTTCAGAGGCTAATGACAGCGTGTGTTGAGAAGAATGTGTTTCATTCTACATAAGTAGTTACCGTGTATTTCCATCCTTGATAATATAAAGCAGTGCATGACATCGGGCATCAATGGGAGCATCGTAGTTTACTAGAAATATCTCAAGGTGGGAAAATAATCTTCTGCATCCAGAGAGACCATGTGGCGACTGACAGGTGCCTTTTTACGCACACACACACGCACACACACACACACACGCAAAGAGGCATTCTGGGTTGCATAACAATGCAAAGGTAAAATGACAGGCTAGATTTCCTTGGTTTAGATCTGTGTATGTTTGTGTCCGAGATTGACAGTCACCAGGACTGCAGGGACTTAATGCAGGTTTGGTCTGAAACATGCTCTGACTGCATTACATCAGAACCATAGAACACCTCCCTCACCATTTCTTCCACCCCCTTCCCCTCTTATGTTCTATTTGATGAGGGACTGAAACTACTATTTGGTATTTTAACGGAATGTGAATGGAATCAAATATAGAGGACACACACACACACACACACACACGTTCTGGTCCTAGGAGTTGTCTGTATTAAGTTGGGACCCCTATGTCCTCCGGTGTGGTCAGGGAGGCATTGTCTCAGTTCAAGCAATGGAACAATTTGGCTACTGTTTTCAGAGTGACGTCCCCTGCCTTTTTTCCACTCTCAGCCCCGATGGTAGTCTTCCCTGTGGCCGTCCACACACCAGGGAAAGACTGCTCTGCGTGGTCTAGCTGGCTGACCTTTGGATCATTAGAGAGGCCAGGCTTTTCCGTGGGACGGGGCTGTCTCATTGCGAACAGAGCTGTAACTAACGCGTTCGTGACCCGCGTCCTGTTGCTAGACACATGGTCTGGAGACTCGAAGAATGCCAGCGACATGCAGCGTCTTGAACCAAATGAGATATGACCGGCTGTGCCACGTATCAAAAGCCTCTGTGCCGGTAGGTCGAATATTTCCACACAGTCTTTGTAATGAGGCTCCTTCGCTAACCGTCCAGACAGACGTCGGTGTCTGGAGAAGGTTAAGTGGGTGGGTGTGTTGCATCACCGGCCCAGATGCCTACCGAAACCACATCTCTTCCCTTTCCCTGACGAGCTAAGCCCCCGTTTACAACCTCACACTCCGATTGGCCCCACTCCGTTGATTGACAAGACTTCCTCATCGTCTTAGTTCCTCGTTTTCACGTTGCATCAGAGGAGACGCACCAACACGCTCGCACGCGCGCTCTGCGACTGTCAGCGTGCTCCCTCCGCTCCGTGTGTGCGGTCGGTTGTCTGTCCTCCCATGCTGTGGGCTGCCGTGTCCAGTCAGGCTCCATTAGATGTGAGAAAGGTCGCCGCGGTGCCCCATCCCCTCCGGTTGAGGCCAGATACGATCACAGCGTCCCTGCCAGTCCTCTGCGGTTCAGAATCGCTCGCCCTCCTCCTCCTCCTCCTCCTCCTCCTCCTCCTCCTTCTGCTGCAGAGGCAGATGTCAAACGGTCCAGTCCTCACAGTCTCTCTTCTCTGCCTGTTCTACCTCTCGGTATTCTCCCTCTTCCTCGCCGCCCCTCTTCTGCCCAGTGTACCGTTAGCCTGCAGGGTCTGTCCTCTGGTCTGCTGTACGGTCCAGTGGATGCAGGGGCTCGATCTGGAATCGCGGTGGCCGTCGTTCACGACAGCGCCGAGGGTGGCAGAGCAGGCTGGAGAGAGAGGGGGACCCCGGGCATGTTTGTCCTTGGACTTTGTGGCCACGGGATACTTTGAAAAATGAGCCACTTACAAAGCCCGCTCCCCGGCAATGCTTTCTACGTGCACAATCAATAATGTTTTTTGTTTTTTTGTTTTTCTTCAGGAATTCCTTACCACCAAAACGGCATGAGAAAATGTGCAGGTTCTCTCTCTCTCTCCTTCTCTTGCTGTTCTTTCCTCTCAGTGCTGTCACGGGGCTGCCCTCTCTTTCCCCGCCGTGTCTTCTTTTAAGACGCCACCGCCGCCGCATGGAGGAGGGTTCTGGATGAGTCGGCCTGCCGAGCGCAGCACAGCCACAGCCAGCCTAGCGAGACAGGGAGGAGGGCAGAGGCGTCGCCAGGAGAGCGCAACTGATGGAGAGAGAGGGAGGGAAAGAGAGAGGCCCGCAGATGTATATCATCCCAGGCACTGAGTGGTATATTTATAGACAGGCAGACTGATGGCGTGCCGTGCAGATTCTGATTCAGAAGGACCCGGGGAAGAATGAGCTGAATGGGTATAGCGATAATGGCTGTGCACACAGATAGGCAGGCAGGCAGGCACACAGTGGGCTGATAGAGATTAAAAGACAACAGACACGCTCAATAGAACTGCAGGGTTGGACAGTGGAAGACAGGCACACATCTCATGTATGAATATGATGACCTGGATGTACGGATGGATGGACGCGCGGGCTCTAGGGCTCACACAGGATCACACTGGACTGAGCAATTTATCCAGCAGTGAGGGCAGGTGCCAACCCTGTCATTTATGTCAATGGGGTCAGCAGCTTCACTGAGTGATGTTACCTGACCTCAGTCGGCTACAATTTAGTGTACACAGCAAGAGAAGCTGTTTGTGTTTGTGTTTGTGTGTGATTCTCCATCAAGGCTATCTGCTAGCCAATGCCTTATTTGATTGTGTTTGTTAGTTGAATTATTCTAGTTGAATTATTCTTGTTGACAAACTTAAGTTCAGAATGATGCATACTCTCTCTCTCTCTCACACACACACACACACACACACACATACACACACACACACACACTGGGGTCATTGGACTTCGGAGAGAGTCTGACTGCTTTCGCTCCCTGGAAACTCCAGCTGAATATGAAATAAGTCAGACCTCTGGATCTCCATAGAGAAAGCACACACACACATACGCACACACACACACACACACACAGTCCCTGGTAGCAGACTCTTAAAAGCCTATTAAACGGCAGAGCTGGAGTATGATAGTGATCTGTTGTGTCGTGGTATAATACAGAGCAGGCCATGGGCGGCCATGCCGCACTGAGATGAAACGACTGGCTGGCCATGTGGAATCAATACTAATATCATTGTGGGCACACACACACACACACACACTTCTGATAAAACTCTCATTTGGTGAAATGAAAATCTATTCTATGCACCATGTGAGAGTGTGAGTGACAAGCTCTTGTTGGAGAAGCAGAGAGGGAATGTGGAGTGGAGCGGACTGCTGCTCCAGTGTCTGAAGAATGTGATTCACGAATGGCCCACTCGCACATACCAGCATGTCTATCACCATAGAATCCCATCTCCTGTTACAAAACCAGCGCTCAAAATGCAGTCAGAGAGTGTGTTTGTGTGTGTGTGTGTGTGTGTGCGTGTGTATGGCAGCAAGTGCTCATTCCTCCTCTTCACTAGCCTCAGCAGCAGGGAAGCGACCTCCGCTGCTGGGCAAGGTCAGCGTGCAAGGGCTGTAGCGTTTCCATCAGAATGTTGTTTTTTTTTTCATTCAGCCTTCCCCGAGAACGGCGTTCTAACCCACTAATCCCTCCGCAGAGTGGACACAGGCAGCCGAGGGAGAGTTTCACCCTGAACTGGGGGCCCTGTCCCAGCCAGCCGCCCTTGCATGGCCCCCGGCTGGCCCTGGTAGGTGGAGGTAGCCGTAGTCCTCGGTGTGTACTGCTAGCCGCGTGCTGGTCGAATAGCAAAGCGTGTGGTTTTTGTGGGTGTTAGTTGTGAGTGTTCGTGCAGGCTTATGTGTGTTTTCTGCGGCACCCTTGCAGCGTAAGTGGGAGCCAGCAGCTAGCCTGGAGGACAGAGATAAGAGCACACACAAGCTTTTTCCCTCGAGTCATTACAGGACTTCTCTCTTCGACTCCCTATCTCCCCACCACTCTCTCTCTCTCTCTCTCTCTTTCTCTCCCCTCTTCCTCTGTCCGTCAATTTCACTGGCCTTTTCTCGACCTCCCCCCACATCTCTCCATCCTTCCATTCGTTTTGAGCAGGAAAGACACGCAGACACCAACACACCCGCCCACACTCCCTTTGTAACCAGATAGGATGGTAAGTGCGTCTATGCATCATATAGGAATCTCAAGATACTAGACCTAAAGACCGGCAGACCTCAGTCAGCCTGCAGACACTGCTGCCCCAGCTGTTGGCTCGTCTCTCCCCAGCCTCTCGCTGACACCCAGCCGGGGGAGAGAATGTCCACCCACCGCAGACTCAAAGACTAGCCAGGAAGGTTAACATTCCTCTGTCCTCGTCGCCTCTTGTGTCCGCTCCATCAGCCCCCACCCTCCGCCCCGCCCTCCACCCCCATTCCTCCTTGTTCCTGTCCGTGTCGTCAGGGGTGGTGCTCACCCAGAGGGCCGAGGGGCCAGGCTCGGTCCAGGGAGGCGTCTCTGCCAAGCTCAGCTCCCTCTCAGGCTCCGTGCTCTCCTCCGTACGCCAATGAGACGCTGCTGTGTCCTCAGGGCTGACCGTTAACGACCACTCTGCCGCCATAGCTGCCTCTCACTGAAGCAGAAGTCCATGTCGCGCTTGTTAAAGTGTGTGTGTGTGTGTGCGCTCGTCTGTGTTTTAGGGACAAATATTGCAGAAACTGAGGAGCAAAGGGAACACCCTATAATAGCACAAGGACGACGAACCATTTCAGAGTGTTAAGTCAACGTCAACACCTCCCAGTCACACCAGTGGTATAACATCATTCTCCTATGGTCAGGCAAATACAAACTACAAACAGATCTGTTGCATGCGGTGACTACATTGCCCACGCAGTGAGTTGTGGGAGGGCTCTGTGAGGGCTGCCTGCCCCGTCCTGAACCGCCTCCTCCCTCCCAGTACTCCTAATGGCTGTTCGGTCTAAATAAGGCAGCGGCGTCATCTCTGGCCATGAATTATACAAAGGTGATAAAAAGCTGTTCCAACCACCCCATCGAGGACAGAGAGAGAGAGAGAAGGACACGTAAGGAGAGCAGAGCTGAGGAGGAGGCAGGAGGAGGCAGCAGGAGAGAGGAGATGAGAGGAGGAGATTCGGGGTGGAGGGAAGTTGGAGGCTGCTAGGCCCGTTGATCTGATTAGCACTGATTTAGACAGCCGGCTTCAAACACTGAGGAAAGCCCTGGATTAGGGTTGTGTACGCTTGTGTACGTCTGTCTTGTGTGTTGTGTTCTGTTGTGTTGTGTGTTTGTTTTGTGTCGACATGGACCAAGGGCAGGCAGGTGCTGTGAGGTTACCAGACCGTTTGCTTGTGCGGTGGCTTGGTGTTGTAGTGCCCTATGTCTGTGTCCAATAAATCCCTTTAATGGGTGACTTAGTGGAAGTGCTACAGTGTAGCGGGCGACTGCCGTAATTATAGACCCCGAGGAAAGACGCTTAGCGCTACGGCCCCCAGCAGGGCTACCAATCCAACGGCTCTCTCTCTCTCTCCCTCTTTCTCTCTCTCTCTCTCTCTCTCGCCACTGACTGTTAAGTCTTGACATTTGGTTTTTGCTTTCTTCTCTTCTCCTCTTCCGAGTTCCTTCCTCACCAGCGTTCTGCCCCGTCTCTTGTCGCCTCTCTCCCTCTTCCTCCTTTCTCTCCTCCCTCTCTCTTTCAACAGACATGTGTTGGCGTGTTCTCAACAAGATACTTTATTCCACACAGTGCCTGTGTGCGTTGGACTGCTCCCAGCCTCCCAAACCTGGGCCTGGAGGAGCGACAGTCCTCTACCGACTGTCTCACCAACAGGAATTTTATGAACTGAACTTCAGAGCGACCCCACAACATAATCCAAAGTGGATTAAAATTCCTCGTCCGTTCACCACTTCTCCTGAGGTTCTTCTGTAGCGTGCCGCACATCTTCCCCTCCTTCTGCGGCTCCTCGACATGAGCTGCTAAAGCGCTCTCGTTGGGGCAGATCATGGCCAGCTTTGATCAGAGATCTCCGTAGCTTTGTTTCCCCTGCCCCCCCCCTCTCTCTCTCAGAGTGGAAAAGCTGGCTAATCAGCTAACGAAGCGGCCCTCCAAACTTGCGTGACGTCGGGTGGCTCTGAGCCAGCCTGTCCTACTACAAAATCAATGCTGCTGACTGCTGTGTGTGTGCACCAGCTCTGGAATGTGTGTGTGTGCGTGTGTGTGTGTGTGTCTGTCTGTCTGTAATTAATTGCCTCTTGCAGCTCCCAGACAGTCAGTTCTGCCAATTACTCTCATTAGGGGGTTTTACACATTACTGCTAGATTGCTATTTGAAGCTGTTCCGTCCAGCCCTCCTTCCAACTCCTCCACCTCGTCCTCTCCTCCTCCTCCAGCTCCTCCCCCTGTTCGGGGGAGGTTTTTCCGGCACCTCTGAAACGTGTCCCGTTCAACAGGTGGCCTTCCTGCCGCATCGGTTCCCTGGCTTCTCCCATGCACACCTTTTCCTTGTCGCAAGCCCTGTTCCAGAACCCAGCGTTCCCCTCGCGCTGCGTGCACTGTTGGATCCGATTATGTGCGGCATGTTGAGGGCAGGTTGTCCGTGCCGTCTGAGTACACGAGCCATGTCTCTGCGCCCCTTGCTATGCTATAAGCATTTCCTTGCATTGTTTCCCCTGGATTGCTGCCATGGTTTGCATCCGGCTGGTGCTCTCAGAGTGGGTGGAACTGAGTGGTAGGGCCTCAACGTGCATCTTAAGGCTGCCTCTCACAATGCCTCTAACGATGTACACTGTGGTCAGTGCACCGGGACCACGTCGTTGTTACTGACTCCAGCTCTGGAACCCGTGGAAGAGGTTTACTACATCTCCCCTCTGTGGGTCGGCCAGGGGGATCAGCCACCACCACCTCCACCACGCACACACACTCATATAGCCGCTGAGCTGCACATTAGCACAGGTGATCGGTCCCGCTGACTAGAGAAGAAATTCTGTGCGCACACACAGACACACACACACACACACACACACACACACACACACACGCACATTGACATGCTGACGCCGTGCTCTTGTTCGTTCCGTATGTCCTGCAGCGGGATTGTGTGTTAAGGGAGTTCCGATGTGAGGATCCGTTGGTGCTCTTTAACCATTGCATGCAGACACACTCGTTGAAAAGCATTTCCAAGAGCACACACACACACACACACACACACACACACACACACACACACACACACACACACACACACACACAGTCTTTGTTCGATATGCACACAGTCCTGCTCAGTCTCCTCCATTTAGATATCAAACAGACGTTTAGGTATTTTCCCAATTCCTTACAGGTCTGAAACAGTCCATTGTTGCAAAATAATTGAATACATGCTTGGGAACCATTTTGGAGTGTTTTCAGGGAAATATTTCTGGCAGTGTCCTCCTCCCTCCTCTGGTGAACCACCCTGGTCATGACATCAACTCATTGGCAGTAAAGTGGAGAACATTCTCACACACACACACACACACACACACACACACACACACACACACAGTACCCATACGCACTGTAGCTAATTTCTAGTGGACAAAGCAAGGTCTTTGTGTTTGTGTGCCAACGTACGCACGAGTTCCCTGCATGTGTGTGTCTGCATGATGTTCGAATGTGTCCGTGCCCATTCACTATCGCTCAAAACATTTGCCACCGCGTTCTTCTTGCTAGCTGTTGTTCGCTAACGCCGCACCCTGTTACTGTTGAGCCCTCCTTCTGACCAGAGCCCATTCAATACAGTGTGTGCTCTGTTTGGCTGTAGCCAAGGCTGGGTGGCTGACAGTGGCTGTCGTCTCAGTAGGACAGAGGATGGACTGTCTAGGGTTGGCGCTGTTGTGTTTTTTTGCTTTGGCTTTGTTGCCTCTGTAGAGGGAGACAGGGCCAGTCCTGTTGGGGACCGTTGTTTATCGGTTGGCATAGCCTCTGTTGTGTGTGTGTGTGTGTGTGTGTGTGTGTGTGAGAGAGAGAGAGAGAGATAGACAGACAAGAGGGCCCATGTGTTGTTTGTTAATGACGGTCTGCTGATGTGCGCTCCTCCCCGCCGCTCCTCGTGATCCCTGCCGCCTGCTCCCCAAGGGGTCTCTCCTCCTCACCGTTCCCACCTCGCTCCCTTCATCCCTTATTCTCTTTCTCTGCTCTGAATGTGTGCTCTAACTCTCTCACTCGCCATTTCAATTTCATTTTTAGAACTCCTTCCCTCCCTTTGACACTTTCTCCCTCCTTTCCTTCCTACCTTGACCACGGCCTTGCCCTGAGTGTGGGAGAGAGCGAGTGAAAAAGAAAGGCTGAAAGAAAGGGAGCGGAAGGGGAATTGGGTGGAGTGGCGAGGCACATAGTTGTGGCAGGCTAATTGAAAGCTAGCTCACTTTGGCCTGTAAGCCTTAAGGCATGGGAGTGGTCAGGAATTCACCAGCTCTCCAGGGCTGTGTGTGTGTGTGGGTGTGTGGGGGTGTGTGTGTGTGTGTGTGTGTGTGTGTGTGTGTGTGTGTGTGTGTGTTGCCAGGCTTTTTCCCCTGTTATAGTGTTCCTTTGCTGTTCTCTGTTTATCACTCTTTGTCAGGTGTTCTTATGAATTCATCGGGGTACTGCAGCGTGACAGACCCCCTAACAGGATGTGACATCACAGTGACAGGGCTTTTTTTTAAGTTGGTTTCTGTGGAGGCCTGGATCTGCTCGCGTCAAACACATCTGTGTGCCAAACATTACACTTACACAAAGCAGGCTCTGTTTGTCCCTGCCCTACACTTCCACTATTCATAGATGAAACTATGCATTTTCCATAATCTCACTAAACCTTACAGTAGTTTCCAAGTAACCTTTTTCAACGGTTTTAAAAATCGTTCATTCAAATATTGTTTAGGCTTTGCTCTAACTATTAAGTTAATGAGGTAAATTAGCTCTTGTGTGCCTGCCAGGTATTTTAATTGTCTTTTGAAGAATAAAAGCTCCCACCATATAGCCAAGGACTGGTCACCGTCTGGCCTGGTCTAGGATAAAGGTGAGGGGTCAGAGTTCACTGAGCTGGACAGAAATGACCAACCATGCAGAACACCCCAACAAAAACAAACCATTAAACACCATCTGGCCCCGTGTGAAACCCCCAAAGTGTGTGTGTGTGTGTGTGTGTGTGTGTGTGCGTGCGTGCAACTCCTTGCTTATGTAACGGGCAGGGCAGCACCTTCCAGGCGGACGGAGAGGGGGAGAGGGGCGTGACAGGGGAAGAGACCACACGGCCTTCAGAGGGATCAGGTTACTAGTGAAAGGTTCCCCCGTCGGAGGCACTGCAACACGGGAGTCCGTCTGTAGGAACACCATGGAGCTAAATGTAATTGCTTCCTGTTGTCACATGCATTGCATCGCCTTGTGTTCACTCGATGTTGGTCAAGCGGCGATAGCCTTTGTAACAGCTGGATCATTTGTGTCTGCCTCTGGCCGTGGCACAAGTGCATTTGGGGGATGTTTCTGTATCGACTCGAGCAACGCGACCCCGTCGTCCTCGTAATTACAAACCAGCCGTTCCGTTAATGCCTACGAGCATGACTGATTATGGAATTACACGTTGATATGTTCATTGTACAGCCTGGAGGGCTTGTCGCAGTGTGACTCCACACACACACACACACACACACTCTCTCTCTCACCCACACGCGTGTAATGTCCCCCTCTCCATTTGTCTTCCATCTCCTCATCCCAGACACTCAGAGAAAGATTCCATCTCCCTCAATTATTCCCATCTGGGCTCAATTACGGAGGCTCACGCTTCATTACCGGGGAACAGGCCTGTCCCTGTACCTCCCTGTGTCCCTGTACCTCCCTCTGTCCCTGTGCCCCCCTCTGCCAGGCTGCCTGGCTGGCTGCCCCCCTCCCCAACCCTCCTTTTCAGCCCCACTCTGTCACTGTCTCACCGCTACCTTCCCTCTCGCTGCCCTTCTGTGCAATGTCACCCTCCCTCTGGGTATTGTCTCTCCGGTTGTCGCCGTCTGGTAACCTGCCTGCCGGCCTGTCCCCCCTCCTCCTCCCCCCCGTACCTCCTCCCTCTCTCTGCCTCTGTGTGTCCATCACACCGCCTGGCACCCCTCCACTCGTTTGGCGCAGGGCTCGACTTCAGCACCTGCCACTGAGGGCGAGAGCTGGTGAGAGTGCTCTCTGTGCGTGTGTGTTTGTGCGTGCATGTGTGTGTGTGTGTGTGTGTGTGTGTGTGTTTGTGCGTGCGTGTGTGGCCTCTGACTGTGACCCGCCCTGCAGGCCGTAAACTGCGCTACACTAATGGGTAATTACACAATCATTGATTTAACGGCAGATTTTTAATTACGCGACGGCGGGGAGGGACCGTGCCGTTCTCTCGGCGGGTGCTCCACAGGGAGCGTGGGCCGGTGTGGTGTAGCTGACCTACGCGCTCCACACACGGCCACGGAAGGATTAAAGTGTGCTGATCGGCTCCTATTCTGAACTCCCTGCTGGGAGAAGGCTGCTCTCTCCGGTGGCTATAAATACCAGACCTCGCTGGTCAGGTCACAGTGGCACAGACCCACCAACATCAAACACACACACACACACACACACACACATTATTTTAGGGGCGGCTCTGTAGACTCACTGGAGACCAGAGGGCGGCCCTTGCTAGCGACACTGAGGACGAGGAAGCACAAACAGACAGACTGAAATACGCATGCATGCACACACACACACACACACACACACACACACACATGTTTAGGCTAATGCTCCCCTTTGCCATTAGTTTAGAGCCCAGACAAGGCATATTGCGTCCTTGTTATTCTCTCTGGTCGTTCTGTTGTAGTTATGTGCTGGGTGTTAATTTCATGTCATGGCATACAGGCTGTCTTAGGTTGTGTTGTCTCAGTACGATGAAACCTATATTATAATCATTCTCAATGGTGTATATACATATCTAAATATGTTAAATGTTTAGTTTTTTTTCCCCAGAAAAATCTTAAAGGATGTAAAACAAGTCATCCGTGTGTATGTGTGTCCTAGTGGTTGGACATTGAAAGTCTCACTGTGGTTGTAACGACTTATCCACTGGTAGACCAAACTGTGTTCTCCCACTGAGCGCTCAGCCTTTTCCTGTGTAGTGACACAGAGAGTGTTTGGATCGTGGAGGCTTTACGTTTAGAGCCGTGTGTGTTTTGGTTGCATAGCCGTGTGTAAACCGTGCAGTCGGAGCCAAAGGGCTTCACTTTAGTTCACCCAGTAACAGCCGTGCAATGTTATGTGGTCCAGTCCAGGAACGCCATGAAACCACTTTGGGGACCAAGTCCACGTCTGTGTGCAAACCCCATTCAGGCTCATCATTGCACAGCCCTCGGTGCAATACTCTGAAGGATTGGTAAAGAAAGAGAGACAGGAAATACAGAGAGGGAGGAGAGGAAAGGTGTGTGTGTGTGTGTGGGGAAAAGAGCATTGAAGAGAGAGGAGCTGAACGGCTGGCGTATGAAAGAGGGAGAATGAAATGAAAGCCGTGGAGAATGTTGTGGGATTGTGCAAAATCAATATCGGAAGAATAAAGAAAAGGAGGGAAGAGATGAAAAAGGATGAAATTCAAATGAGCATGAGGTAGGAATGGAAACCACATGTATAGGGCAGGGTGTGTGTGTGTGTGTGTGTGTGTGTGTGTGTGTGTGTTTGCCTATCAAACATTCCTCATAGGCATGCGGGAGGCGGCTAGCCAGGGGCTCGCCACGACCACTCGCGGAAGCGGATGTGTGGCGTTGTCATGGCGATAGAGCAGACGAGGCGGTGGTCTCAGAGCGGGTCTGTTTGTTTTATTCAATCAATCATTTGTGTACCCCCCCCCAGCTCTACTCCGGGTAAACAAAGTACATGATGAAACAAGGTGAGGTAGAGCCTTTCCCCACTACCTTGGTACAGCTCACCCTCCCTCCCCGTTGGGAACGATTCCCCTTGTGGTCGCTGTGGGGGTGCTGTGGCCTGTCAGCGCCGCGTGTTGGCTGTCTGCTGACAGCGGGACGTGAGCCGTGACATCTTGTTTACTCTGGTCAGTGTCCCCTCTGATGTGTGTCTGCGTCTCTGCTCTTCACTCTCCTGACGGTCGGGGTCCCTTTTCTTTTCTTGATCACCCCCGGGGGCCCGTCTTGACCCAGATAAGACGGCTCGAATTCAGACGAGGTCGTTTCTCCTTTGTCCTCCGCAAGGCTGTGAAATGAAAAGAGGGTGTGTGTGTGTCTCTCTGTGTGATTGGGCACCTGCATACACGGTAGTTTCTCACCTTGGGATAGAGAAGTCCACTTTGATGACAGATTCATTCTTTTTCCCGAGCCAATCCAGCTCTCTCTCTCTCTCTCTCTCTCTCTCTCTCTCTGTGTATATGTGTGTGTGTGTGTGCATTAAAACATTTAGCATCTTTGTGTCAGCTTGGCAGGGGGCAGGGCTGAGGCCATATAGTCACCATATTTCCGCCTGAGTACCCTTGGTGCCTCCCCACACAAACATCACTGTACTGTACAGTGCGTCTCCACATACCTCAGTGCACTCCAGAACGCTTTCAGGGAAACATCCCACTAATGTGCCCTGGAGATGGGCTCCCCCTTACACACACACACACACACACACACTCTATCTCTCTCCTAACTGCACATGCCCTCTCCCCACAGTCCCACACCCTTGTTCTCCCTCAGTCCCACACCCTCCTTCCTGTATACTTTGTCAGCTGAAGCTTTTCATTAGCCTCTAAGCCTTTCCCTCTCTGCTTTCTGCCTGCACGCTCCGTGTCGCCCCCCCCCCCCCCTCCCCCCTGTTAGATCTCCAAGTCGGTTTACACCCCGCCAGGGCGCCCGACACCCAAAATAACACGACCTGCCAACGTGGAACACGGGGCCCCTCTTCCGCCTTCCTAAATCCACTGTCTAACCATGCCCTATGTTCCTCTCCCCTCCTCCTCTGCAGGACAGCGACATCCAGAAGAAGATCGACCACGAGATCCGCATGCGGGACGGCGCCTGCAAGCTGCTGGCCGCCTGCTCCCAGCGTGACCAGGCCCTGGAGGCCGCCAAGAGCCTGCAGACCTGCAGCACCCGCATCATGGCCTACATGTCGGAGCTGCAGAGGATGAAGGAGGCCCAGGTCATGCAGAGGGTCGCCCGGAGGTCAGAGAGCAAAGACCACTGAAAGGGGGATGGGGTGGGCGGGGCGGGGGTTCAGGGAGGCACTCCACCTTATAAACAATCGTGTTGGCATGCATCTGGATTGAATATGTTCCTGATATATTTCAATGATTATAGCACCCTCCAGCAAAAGCTAGATTCTCCAGCAGAGGCATCCGTTGGGCGGGGTTTTAGCTTGTCCTTTGTCTCTCTGCCCCAGGCCGTCTGACGCTGGCCCGATGGACGACCGACTGCCCTGCAAGGGGAAAGTCGCCATATCAGGTAGGCCCTCCCCCACTCTGAAGAAGGGCAGATGCACGCACCAATCACTATTAGGGCTGACTTTCCCCCTATATGGGCCTCTTGATCAGCCCCAGGCAGACACACCGCTTGTGATTGGAGGGTTTAGTCTGGGGCTGTGTCGCAGGATAGGGACGGTTCTAATGAATAGATCCCTGGGTGTTTAACTGACCGACTGACAGGCAGGCAGGCAGGCAGGCATAGGGAGTGGGGAGCAAAGGGTTTTCTGATTGGGGGGGAGGATGGCAATATAGAGAGGCTTGGAGAGGAAGGTTGTCCTTTGTGAGACATGCAATTATAGAATGATGATTGTTTTGGCTGATGACGGTCACAGCTGCCTGCCAGCTGTTGTTCAAAGCTGGAGCACACACACACACACACACACACACACCAACACACAGAGGAATGGAAGAATGGTTGTGATGAATCAGTTGATTGACTGGATAGAAACTAGATAGGATGTGATTTTGCTTGTGGCTCACTGCAATGTGGTCTCAGGCAAACCACACACACACACACACATTTCTCTATTATTCCTATGGACCGCTACTTTAGTGACAGTATTACAACATCTGTTAACAAGAGAAAAACACTTCCATACACAGGGATACCCATTTGGATATGTGTCTGTCTGTTTAACTGTGCATGTAATATGGCTTCCAAATGTGTCTTCAAATCACGTTTTCTATAGCTCTCCACTCACTGCCGTCCGTTTGATATTGCAGACCTGCGCATCCCCCTCATGTGGAAAGACACCGAGTACTTCAAGAACAAAGGAGGTAAGGAGCCACTTGAGTCAGAGGTCTTAGGAACTGACTCGTCAGTGATTCACCAGGACCCACCGTGAGTCTGTCTGAATCAGTGAGCGATTCACTCTGCTGTGTGAGTGACTCGAGTGAACGACACCGCTCCAGTCGTCTTCCTCGGTGAAAGGCAACCACGTGGCTGCTCGTTTTCCCACGGCGACCACAGGAGCACTGCTGCCCTATTATTGTTCACTAAGAAAGAGAGGCGCTATCGTTCGAAGGGAAACCTCATCCCTGCACTGGCTAAATGTCCTGTGAGCGGTCAGCGTCGTGCAGCGTGAAACAGGCGTGGTTAAGGTCGACTTGGAAACGCGGTGCCTTTAGAATCACCCGCCCCACACGTCGTCAACCCGCTCCAGCTTCCGGGTTCTGAGACTCGGACCGCGGAGCTGGAAGACGGAGCGGGGTCGAGTTCAGCGGAGCGCGTCGTTCCACATTCAGGAAGAGAACCCGCGGCGGGCTTTGAGCCGTCTCATGCCTACAGAACAGGAGCCCCGGGTCGTCCCTTGGCTCTGGCGCTGAAGAGCAACACGGTGATCCGGGCTTCTTTTGGAGGGCTGCTGTTCTCTCTCTCTCTCTCTTTTGTACTCTCTCTCTCTCTCGTGCTGTCTCTCTCTCTCGTACTCTCTCTCTCTCTCTCGTACTCTCTCTCTCTCTCTCTCTCTCTCGGTCTCTCTCTCTCTCTCTGTCTCTCTCTCTCTCTCTCTCTCTCCCTCTCTCTGTCTCTCTCTCTCTCTATCTCCCACAGAGAGACAGGGATTGACAATGTCAGAGTTTTGAAACTTTGGAGATTCATTCAACAGGATGTTGATTTCCTAAGACAAAGGGCTGATAAACCAGCTGCCTTTGTGTTGTGTCTCTGTCTCTCTGCATGGCCAGCTGTGTGTGTTGTGTTGCGTGTCTCTGATTTATAAGGCTGTGTGTTGTGTTGTGTGTCTCTGATTTATAAGGCTGTGTGTTGTGTGTCTTAAGGCTGTATAATGTGTTGTGTGTCTCTGATCTATAAGGCTGTGTGTTGTGTTGTGTGTCTCTGATTTATAAGGCTGTGTGTTGTGTTGTGTGTCTCTGCTTTAGAAGGCTGTGTGTTGTGTTGTGTGTCTCTGATTTATAAGGCTGTGTGTTGTGTTGCGTGTCTCTGATCTATAAGGCTGTGTGTTGTGTTGTGTGTCTCTGATTTATAAGGCTGTGTGTTGTGTTGTGTGTCTCTGATTTATAAGGCTGTGTGTTGTGTTGTGTGTCTCTGATTTATAAGG
>JAVQIZ010043653.1:0-37489 GCA_036023535.2 Galaxias brevipinnis | reverse complement strand
GGGCACGAGGGGTCACTGAATGGTTTAATGAGTATGAAAATGATGTGATTCATATGCTATGGCCTTCGCAGTCACAAGATCTCAACCCAATTGAACACTTATGGGAGATTTTGGACTGACTTGTTAGACAGCGCTCTCCACCACCGTCATTAAAACACCAAATGAGGGAATATCTTTTGGAGGAATGGTGTTCTATCCCTCCAGTTGAGTTCCAGAGACTTGTAGAATCAATGCCAAGGTGCATTGAAGCTGTTCTGGCAGCACGTGGTGGCCCAACACCTTACTGAGACACTTTATGTTGGGTTTTCCTTTAATTTGTCACCCGCTGTATATAAACACTTACATATCTTATAATGCTTGATGAAGTGGGACAACACATTGCAAGAGATCTCAACGAAATAAATTAAAAAACTGTACGTTGTTCTTTTCTTGTGAACATCCCTCTTCAGCTAAGCCTACAGGTTTTAGATAGGGTTTTGTTTAGATTGGGATTAATAAAGCTTTGTTCTGTGGTTAGCCAACCATTTAATCATGCACCATGAGAAATGCTTTTTGTTGGACTGCCAGACTCAGTTTTATCTTCACCCTTCTGGTTATTTTTTTGGTATTACCCTTCGTGGTAGGCACAGCTCCAGTTATTTCAAATTTCAGAATTGTTGTTCCAATAGTGAGTCAATAGGGTAGTTGGTATGTTCAGGCATGTACTTAATTATTTCCATCCATTGTCTCTATGACTGTCAACAACCTTTTGCCCAATTTAATTAGGATAGTATATTCTGTACAGTAGATGTACAGTATTCACAATGTGGTTTGCATGATTATTTCCTAAATGCAGTACATGTTTTAAATAAAGAGTGCAGCAGTTTCATACTTACACTATTCTTTGAGTAGCTACAGTATATTGAAAAATATAACATTGAATTATGTGATTTTTTACCATACGTTCTTATAGTAAATGCTGGTTCCCTAATTTATTAACCAAAGATATCAAAATTAATATCTTGCTTACTATTTGCATAAAGTAGGCTTTCTCGTGAAATGTTAAATTATGTAATGTAAAATAATTTATGTTTTTCAAAGTTGTTGTATCTGAGAATATAATAAATTAATAAATAAAAAATAAATAATAATTGTTGCATTACAAAAAAAAATGAGATATACTGATAAGTTACCATGGATTTTTGGATTTTAGTGTGATAAAATTAGATTAGATAAGATTCCTTTGTAATGGCCTGATTGTCCCTCAACATGTTAAGAAAATGCATTACGTTTATTCTTTGGTTCAGATGCAATTATCAATATTTCAATGACATATTAGGTCTCCTTCTAACTGGTTATGTAGATATTCAATTCCTAAAGATTTGCTCTAACATGTTCTGTGAACTGTTTCTCATTTTTCTGCAAATGATAAACCACCTGATTTAATGAATACAAAGGAAGAAAATTAACAGTGAACAAGTTCAAGCAAGCCATTCAAAATAACCTGTCAGCCCATAAAAAAAACATGGTTTCTTGTTTGTACGATAAAAGGAAATACAGCATGTTTTTCTGGATACTCTAAGCTGACCATTGTATATATATGGAATTCAGCATACTACAATCAATGCAACAAGCTCTTCAAAACATTTCTTAGTGCCTAAAGCTAATAAACATGGTTCTGTTGCGTTAGAAGGATTGTATTGCTGTGTTATCACAAAATGTGACCACTTTCAGTCATTTTTTTATGCTATCAGAGTAGAAGGAGACGTGTAATGCCGAGCTTGTGGTTACATGGATGCAAACATGAAATGAAAGAACAAGAAATATCTGTGAATGCTGTCCTCCAATCTCGACAGAGGGAATTTAGGAAATGAAAATACATTTTGAGAGAGATAATGATCAGCCCTTACTAGTTTTCAACCCAGTATGACCCTTCTTGGTCTTTTATCTAATTGTAACCACATTTCGCAGGAAATGAATGGGAAGAGACCCCCACCATCATTTCATGAATAGCTTTCATAGGGAAAACAAAGAGCTGTGGCTCTTTCTCAAATCAGCCAGATTATGAACTATGAACTATGAACAGTAGCTTGGAACTTTCCCAATACCTTACGTCATATTGATGTCATTCACATTCTAAACAAGGATAGAACGCTTTGAATACTGTAGCAAAGGCATATGCAGCATTGATAGAGGATGATACTTTGAAGAGGAAGAGTCAGATATAAGTTATCTTCTTAATGCTTGCTTCTGGCTTGGGCAACCTTTGAGTTGGTGTTGCGGTTTAAGGCTTTACATATGAAGGCCCCAGCCTCTATCACTTTGGAGAGATCTACTCCCTGTGAGGAAACAATGATTATTGCCATGGTTTAAAAAAATTATCCGACAGCACAACGCCTTTTCTACCAGCAGGAGGCAGGATTATAGAGGACACTTGTGTGGAAAAGTTGGCCCTCCATTGAGCATGTTTTGACGGAATTACTGCAAATTTAAGAATATCTCCACAAAGGAATTACACATTGGCATATTGTAGAACTGCAAGTGCTTGTAAATGACAGCATGAATATTTAAAAGAACATCATGCACTTATATTAAAAAATATAGAGGTGAACACTCACGGTTTGGATACCCATGCCATGGAGCATATAGAGAACATCCTCTGTTGAAACATTGCCAGATGCACCCTGGGCATATGGGCAACCTCCCAAACCTGCAACGGAGGAATCCACTACGCCAACCCCCATCTGCAAGGTAATACAAGAGAGACATTCAACACCCACCCCCACGCAGGCTTTCCACCAGGTACTCAGACAATGGGCCTTGTTCGCTGTGATTGTTGTGTTGGTTACAGTGGGGCTGGAGACACTTCTGGCAGGTTTTTACAGCTGCTAAGGATACCTGCGGCCTCATTTTTGGGGGTTATTGGGCACAAAATGTCCCACAATTTAGCTACTTGGTCATTTGTAACCAGTGCAATGCAACGGTGGAATTTTTCATGAATTGTCTCATTGTTACTACATAGACGGTTCCATGATATTGTAATATTTTCTGATCATCATAGTAGCTTCAGTTCTTTTTTTTACCTCACGTAATTAAGCATAGTAACTTTTTTTTCACTAAATAGTTCACTTTTGTATTCTTTCTTCTATCATGTTCTGGCCATTGCCATATATTTTCAAAGAAAAGGTTTGTGTAAGCCATAATTCATACTGTCCAAGCAAAAGATACAGAACAAACAACTCTCACACCAATAGAGTTGGTGTGTTTTGAGTAATGGCACAAGTCTAATATGTCATTGAGTTTCGTTTTTAAACTGTCTACTGCAAAATCAAGTATTTGTCATTTTTTTCCATTCAATGGGAAACGCTTGCATTCCTGCCTACAATACCAAGTGACTGGCTTCCATATGAGAATTAATGGTGCGTCCTGGGTTGTACCTCAACATGTGTGCGCTTCATTTGTCATTTCTGTACCAAACAGTTAGAAATGTTGCTAAGCAATTGTTAGACAAACTCCTTAAATCAACAACTGGCCTCAAACATCTTCCAAAACACAAGTCATCTATAAATATTGGAAATAAAAAATTATAATATGACTCATACACTGCTTGTCATGAAGGTGAGTGACTTTCAATAAGAGTCACTTATTTACACATCTGAATGATTCATAATCAACTTGAACCTCTTCATAGACTAATTAAATCTTTGCCATAAAAATATTGTAGGATGGAGGTATGTTTACTTATGTTCCAAATGACTGTCGGGAAAATATGAATGCTGTCCAGCTTCTTTTTTTTTTTGCTGGAGCCAGATGTCAGAGGATCTACAGTAGGACCGAAAGAGCATGGTAATCCACCCCCTGACCTCTCCCTGGCATCATGTCACATTAACCTGGAGCCCTCTGGGGGTTTTCCTCCTTGGGGACAGACTAAATAAACAAAATTAATAGAAGCTTTGTTTACTGGAGGAACAATGGTCCTAATTGGTACTTTTTCTTCTAGACAAGGCCCTATTTTTTGCCAGTGCCGTCTGAGCCAGCTGTAATTGCTGTTTGTGTTGGCAGGGGGTAGTTATCCATGCCGTTGTGCGCTGTGCGCGAGATTTCCAGACCTTGGTTAACGCCAGAACAGGATATTGTAGCAGGCAGACATTTTTGTTGTGTAAATATTGAGTTGTAGTTTACCATGCCAATCCTCTCTCTTTTCAGCCACTAACTGCCAGAAGCCTGGGGTCTTCAGCATAATGTTTCTGAGAGGAACAAAAGGTGAGGGTCTTTGACAGAAAGCCTGATTCCTGTTTCTTTGGACAAAATTCACAGAGGATTGGTGGTCAGAAGTTCTAACTTGCCAGTGTTCAATTAGTTTCACACTACCCAGAAACCAGATGTGAACTTGCTGGTGAGGAGCCACGTACATTCAGTGAGCCATAGCTATATAAAAACAATGCATTCCGGGGGAAAATACACCCACCAGTGTTTTCCATAATCACATGAGTTGAGTGGAAAGCTATAGAGTTGAAATACTGAAACTGAAAAACTTTATGTTCAACTTTATAGAGTGTTAGCCTATGTCAGAGGACAGAGAACAAAAGACAGATTTTTTTTGGTCTGCTCAGCCTTGACATTTCTGTATATAAACCATTAAACTGAAAGGGATTGTGTTCACGTGACCCTCAAAGGCTGACACATTTTTCACCTTGGACAGCTTTTTCCCGTTATAAATAAACAGGCCTGCCACTGCAAAGCCGCAGTCTCTTCCTGATAGCTGTGGCTAATATAGGGAGGTATTGAAAAACCATAAAAGGATTTCTTGAGACGAAATAGAAGAATATTTCAACTCATTAGACCTTTGATCTATTAATCTATAAACAGTATGATATTCTATGACCATGACAATGACAGGTACTAGTGAACCATGCTTGGACAATGAGTTCGATCAATAGCCTAGCAAGTCCGTTGCAGTCAGTGAAACGAACATTACAGTGAAATGTTGGGGCAAGATCAAATATATTTCCTGGCCAGATCTGTGAAATCTAAGCACATATTCTTTCATTGTGTGACCTGCCAGTGGTAGGTTTTTAACAAAGGGCCCCACAGCTCACAAGAAGAAAGGTGCAAAGAGCACGGAATGTCTTTATCATTAAACAAAGGCAGAGGTGACTCAGGACTGACAGGGTTAGTGGGGGGAATTCATTTCTCTCCCAGTTGGTGGTGTGGACTACTGGCATCCAGTGATGAAACGTTATGATAAAATCTTTCATTTTCACTCAGTCGACTTGTAAGAGGACAAATGGTTTCGTAAATTTCTGCGTCTGTTATTATTTTCAGCGGTCAGGGGGCAGTTGTGATTAATCAATTTCAATGGGCTCCACAAAGAAAGGAATTTTAGTGTCTCTCTGTTCATTTTCACTCTTGTCAAAAGCTATCAATAGTGTTGACCTCAAAGGCTCTATTTTTGTTCCAGAGACCAGCTATGGCTTATTTTCAAAAGGGCCTTTTACTCTCATAATGTGATGACGGGAACTTAAAACTCCCCTTGTTTTAAATAATAGTAACCAACTTAAAAGCATTTGTTGACGAAACAATACATATTTTTGGTTCAAATATTTAGCAGTTTCAAGATTGATTAACTTCAAGGAATTATAGGTTATAGAGTACATGGTTATTAACTTCAACCTACACATCATGACTTGGAATTCACATTGCATGGGATAGTATAGGGGTAATACCAAATATGTGTCTTCAAGAAACATTTTTTTTTTTTTTAAAGGTGTCCAGAGCTCTTGATTGCGACTCAAATCTATCAATTTAGTCTCTGGGAAACTGTCAGTTATCAAATGTCAGTGGCCAAGGAGGTTTATACCTCTATCTGCCATGTGTTTAGTAACAGGGCAATCAAAGGATCATTTTCCCCTGCCCTTTAAGCACAGCATTGTCAGATAATTCAACAGCCCAGCGACAGATGAGTTTGGAGCCCCCAGGTCCACCTAGCTCTCAATTGCTTTGTCAAGGCCAGGCCACTGTCATGTGAAACAGACACCGAATAGGTAAGCCTTTGTGTCCACCTCCTCACATCTGCTGACCCGCCCAGCCCCCAATGAGCATGTATCCACTGCTAAGAACGAAACAGGGGAAGACAGTACACAATGGGCCCCAGAGAACTGATCCAGCTATTTCTGCACTACCTCTGCCTAATGTCCAGATCGCCCCCAAACACACTCCCCCCTCCCCACCGGACATCTTCCTAGCATGGTAGCCCACGAAAATAATTCACTTTGTGGTCTTGACAGGAATACATAATTATTAATGATCCCTGAAATACTTATTATTATTATTTTTTTCAAACAGGGACTAATATTATGAGACGATGAGTTGGAGCGATCTTTTGTTCATTAAGATTCTGGGATTTTTTCAGTGGCTAGTATTTAAATTATTTTCCTTTGTGGAGCGGGACCGATCATATTTCTCAACATCCCCCCTGTAAACTGTCTGATGGTTCCGGCTCCCCTGTGAGACCTATTGTAACATAAACTTTTGTTTTGATGGGAGCACAACAGGACCATTTCAACACTTCTAAAACAGCACATTCACAAACAATCATGTAGGAATTGAAATATTACAATCAGGATGCACAATGGAAATCTAAAATACCTGAATTGGCCAGGGTAAAATGCTACTCGAAATAATTCTAAACTGCACATGTGCTGAATGGATACATGACATAAATCATAGCTTCTTCTAGAGATTTTTCTGTAAATTGTGACTAGATTATAAATGGGTATCAAAGTTTACCTGAAGCGCTGTAAGGATGTTCGCAAGAGCCTGTCCATAGGTGTCATGACAGTGAACGGCTATCGCACTGCAGGGAACCTCGCTCATCACACTGTGCAGCATTGAAGTCATGGAGCCTGGAGTGCCAACACCTACGGTATCGCCCAAAGAAACCTCATAACAGCCCATCTCATACAACCGCCTGGCCACCTTACACAAAATGAAAATACGACTTATTTAACACATATCTGCTGTATCACATCGATAGTATCTAAAACTATTGATCACTCCAAATAAGCAACTGCAATAGCAAAAAATTATTTTGCAACATTTTGAAATAGATCTATTTATTTACAGGAATTCATTTAACATATGATATTAAATATGAAGACTTTCAAGTTTGTGGTAATCTTCCCATTTATTTTTGGTTCCATAACATAAGGCATGTTTAAAAAGGGGCCACAATTTCTACATATTTCACCCAATATGGATCTAAATACAATAAATTAAAGGGGTTAACCTATTGATAGTTATATTTAAAATCCAATGTGATGGCGTACATTGCATCAATTAACTGGTTTATCTAGACTCATTTAGAACATTTAGATTTTGAAATTAGTCTTAAGACCTTTAGAGGGGAATACACTGTTTACGGGAAAAAGCAAACATATGTCAAAAGTTTAATCCTATACCTCCGTAACTTTTGAAGGTTCCACATGTCCCTCGTATGGGCATCCAAGGGCACAAGAGACATACCTGAAATTTGTACAACATAGGTATTAGTTAACAAAGTATCTAGGTTTTGTAAAATACATAAAAGTTGTATGCAGAAGCAGATATGTTATTTGGAAACAGTAGACATCACAGCCATCACATTATAGACTTCCTTTTATGTCAATCTGGTGTTGAACACTTTAGTTATATATTCCTTATACTGTTGACATTTGCCATGAAGAATGAGGCAACTGAACACAGTGAAATTATATGTCTTTTCCATATGTGAAGGAAACGTTTGCTGCTTGAAATACAGGAGCATGTAAAAGTAGGAAATGTTTCTCCTGGGTTCCTGGTCGTTAGATGATACCTAGTTTTGCCACTGGAATTTCCAGAGTCCAGACTCTCAAAAAAGTTCCATTTCACAAGCCATTTTACCCAGAATGTATTTAGGCACAGTTGCCCTACTAAGTGATCAAACTATCACCATGGTGATACTGTTTGACCTCAAAATTAAAATGTTCTGCTGTAGAATTCTACCTAAACCGTAACCTGTACTTCTGCTGTTTTGATCTTTATTTGCCCCTCTGAGTTGGTGAATATACACACAAAAAATACCCCATTTTCATTCCTGTTTCTTTCTAAGCCTTTGTTCATTTTAAAATTATTTTATATTAGATAATGAACAGATAAGACAATGAAAATAACTGAATACAACAATACATACCCACGGACAGGAAGTTGTTTCTCTTTGGCAGCGTGAATAACTTCTTCAAACCTCAGCATGCTTTCATCAACAGAGCAGTTGATGTTTTTTCTACTGAAAGTCTCAGAAGCTGAACCAAACACAGCCACCTCTGTGGCTCCAGCAGTAACCTTAACACAATTAAGTGAGATATTTTTTCACCCTGCGTCTTGCAATTCCCCCCGGGATCAATAAAGTATTTTTCATTCCATGACACTAAGCCGAAGACTCACAAGTTAAGCCCATACTATAATCATACCTGCAAATATTGAGACAAATATTCAACAAAATGTAAATCTAGCAGTACAGAGTGAAGGGGGAGAAATAATATCACAGTATGTATACATAGAAGTATCAGCAAGGCTTACAGCATCTTGAAAGCCATGCATGTTTGGTGTCAACACAGGATAGCGGACATGTGAGGATCTGTGGATTCCCTGGAGCACATCAGTATGATCTGCCATCTTAAAACAGGTTTAAAAAACATTTAGAAACCAAAACCTACTCTGAATAGTCGACAGAAAGGTATAATTCACCAGATATGAAAGAAATACTAACTTTATATTCAATTCAAATGTATAGAAAACATATACACAACATCAAAATATAACGCTAATGTATACAGCATATATACAGTAAATATATGTACATATACATACATATTTACATATATATATTTGTATCAAAACAAAAAGAAAGATAAAAACATTCCTTACATAGGATAACTCATACTGTTGAAAAATCTATGGATACAAAAATATGACATGAAACTTAAGATGTGTATTTCCCTCCATAGTCCTACATTGAGCCATGGAAACTTCACAACAAACTCAGTGCTATTTCTGTGTGCACATAGTAGAGTTATTACCTGCGGTACCCACTTTGAAGACACAAAGCTGGTGGCCTCGATCACAGACAGCCCTGTTCCTGAGAGCATGTCTATCAGCTGGATTTTGACTGCTGTTGGAACGATTTCCTGGAAAACAGTGAAATACAGACCTTTCAGGATATGATTCCTCTCTCAAGATTAAAGGTACATAAGAACATCTGGATGATTCCGCTTCTACAGTATATACTTACAATCAGGATAATTTACAGCACTCACCTGTGCTAGTCTGCTCTTTTAAAAAAAAAAAATCTTACAATTACAATGTGTGGTGCACATACTTTGGACATCATCATGAGAGCCTGAAGAGCTCTTTCGAACTAAAATACGGAAATGATGAAGTTGTGAGTTACTCATTGCGACCGTGCAGTATAAGCCATATAGAGTATCTGCTACAATATTAGCTTGCAAACTGTAAATTGCAAGGTTACTCAGTGTTCATTTGATGGATGTAATATTTTAGAGAGCAGTGAATGTGTCCAAAGAAATGTGACCAAAGAAATCATAGAGAAACATTAAAATAAAGTCCCAGAATGGAAGAAATATTTGTGTGTGACAACATAGGCTAAATTACAAAACCAGCACCTTTTCATTTTGTAGTCCATCTCTTGGTCCAACTTCCACAATTTTTACAAACTCTGGATACTTCTGTGTTGTTCTCTATAAATGAATTTTCACATTAACAATGTGTGTTATCTTCTGCGTCTTAGTCTTAGTTTTATAATATAGTATGATATAATGTATTATTAGACATATGTCTTTCAACATTATGCACAACATTTGCAAGTTACATAATGAATTAACAAGTGTTACATAATGAATGCACTCAACTTGCAAAAACAGCCATTGTAGATTGTTATACCTGCTTAAAATGCAAGAGCTCTGCAAAAACAAGTCTACAGAACATTTTCAAGAGTGATTGATTTTGCCCTACACCTTACTCTACATAACATATTGCTGTTCCCACTAATCCTACTTAAGAAAGCCAAACTAGATACATGAGTAGAGCATGACATCCCCCTTTCCGTGTTCATACGTCTGCGCCCTACAGCCTTCCTCGCGTCCATGACTGAGTCATGTGGTGAGGCACGTGCAGCGAAGCCAAAGATACGACCCCCACCTTTTCCTCCAGCAGCCAGCGTGCTAGCCATGGGTAATCCTGGACGAGCTGCTCGTAGCTCAGGCAATGCTTCACTGTGGTGGGGACGTTACCCATCCGAAAGGATGCCTGCCCGCCCGCCTGCCTGCTGCGTTTCAGGATCCTCTGACACGCACCAAACAGACCGATATTTACACTCGACTGCAATAGACACACATGAGAGGACGCACAAAATCAATATGCAAAAGCAGGGTGGGTGATGGAGGGCCTTGTTACCTAAAACAATTCCATTAGAGGATGAAGGCTGAGAGCGGAGAATGACTCAGCTGTTGTCATAGCAGCAGCAGCATCCCAGACACCAGAGATGAAAGCACAGAGAGAGAGAGAGAGAGAGAGAGAGAGAGAGAGAGAGAGAGAGAGAGAGAGAGACAGAGAGAGAGGGCGTGTGTAAAGAGAGACAGAAAGGGAATGGCAGAGGGAGGAGTAAAAGGGGAAACGGAAGGGTGAAGGAAAGACCGTGCGAGAGATGCACGATCAAAGAGAATGAGAGAACGTGACACAGACCAAAGAGAAGAGACAGAACAGGAGACTAGAGAGACTGGAATATTTCTAGAGGGAGGGGGGATGGGGAAATAAGTGGTACGGTATTACCATGCACCAGAGACTGAGCTGGGAGCAAGTGTTAAGTCTGGCTATAGGACCGCCAGCCTCACTGCTGATTGTGTGAACGGTCAGGCTCTCTCCGGGAAGTGTTGCCTGCAGAGCCTCCGGCCTCCAGAATAAGATCAGCCCCCCACCTCCCTGTTTCAGTGGAAATGTAAGGCAGCAGGGAAACAGGCACCTTTGATTGATCTCCTGTGACTGAAACAGCTGAAGGATTTCTATTGCCAGGCGTGACATTGCTGCCAATGTCAACTGCATGTGGTAATAAAACCCCCTTGTTAAGCCAGGACAACATTTACCAGAGAAAGGGCCATTCTTAGGAATCCAGATGTTAACAATAGAAAGACTTAATGAAGCCATACAACTCAACCATCTCAATGCAATAAGCTGCCCATGCAATGGAGAACCTCAAGCTCCAATCCAGGAAGTGCAGGGGACTAATATGAGCATCGCTGAATGGAGCATCTCATTTATTTTCTGGCGCAGAACAAAACCTTTGCATTCTTCAGTTTTTACATATCTGGATTTAATAGTTCTATCATAGTTTTCCATTCAAAATACACAACATATTCATTAAGTTCCTTGCACCTCATTTATCCACAATAGAGAGATTGAAGTATCTCCAGTTCTGTCAGTTTGTATGTATGTATTTAACTGCTTGGTTTTAAGTTATATATCTTCAAAAATCACCCTCAAGTCTCACTTTCTTACATTTGCCCTGCACAATTTCGTTTTGTCTCGCCACCTGAAAATTGCCTTTGCAGTGTAAAATTTCAAAAAGCTGGTTTTGAATCGCTAACAGATGTTGTTAACTACATCAGTTGCGTGTCCCTAACTAGGCATTTTATGTTTCCCTTTCATGAGTGCTCCGAAGCCAAAAGGACAAACATGGAGGCTCATCTTGACAAATACCAGCTGCACACGGTTACACGGTAAAAACTGGCAGTTTGGGACATCCAGATTGTTTGAAACAATGCAGTGCAGGTAAATCGAGGAATTTGATGATTAATGTTGTCTATGTTGGTCAGTATGTTTAAACAATTAATTTTTTTATCAAAATTTGGATGGAGATCCTCGTATGTAACATATCAATCTACTGTACCACAAAGTTTAAGAACCCTTTTCACAAACAACATACTTATTCCCACAATAGTGGTAAAAAACACGAGTGATCTTGGCCAGTATTCACCACTGTTCACCATAAAAAGACTGCTTGCAATTAAAAGACTGATCATAACATGAATTAATTAATTGTACTTCATTATCATAAACTTACATGGCAGAAACAATAAAGTTTATAGCTATGCATAGTTTAGTTGACATAAATGCATCTCTAGGACCGAAGTTTCCACACAATTTTGTAAGCTATCTCCAAAGAACATTGCTTTCTTCACATTACAAATACGTCCTCCCAAACAGACCGGAAATTATACTGGATTATAAAGGCTTTTCAAATTTAAACATAACAATTAATAATAGAACTTCCTTAGATTTGAGACAGAACAGTTGCATCTGAACTACAGAGTATATTTTCTTTTCCGAAAGAAACAGATGTGCAAACCACATTTATGGGCTACAGGTTCCGTCATGGCATGAAAGTGGTGCTAAAGCTCTCAGATACATTTTAAAAACAAAATGGAAGAAAGAAAACAGGATCCAGATTAAATCAATTTTCATCCCTCCATCTTTATTCAATTTCAAAACCATGAGATTGACTGTACTATTTTAACAAGAGGGCCTTTTAAGCAAATTCATAGCCTTGCTACATTTCTATCTAGTGTAATGAAATGCCCACAAAACATGTTTTCAAACTAGGTTTAATGACAATTAACATACATTAGAAAAACCTTTTCAATATATCCATTATATGGCATTTATATATATATATATATGTATATTATATATATATATATACTGTATATATATATATATATATATATACACGTGTATATATATATAGTTATATATATGTGTTTGAAGTTAAGTTTAGACACATTCTCCCCTCACACTGTTACCATGACCTTTCTAATCCTACAATCTCTACATATATACCATAAGCTTTGAGATAAAACAAACAAACAAACAAAAAAAATGGCATGTATTGATTTTTTTTAAATTCTGATCATTGGAGATAGCTCTTCACAATTCCTCATTTTACTCTTCCCCGTAGTGCAACCATGTGTAAAAAGTAAAAAAACAAACAAACAAAAAAAAAACACAGACCCGGGGGATTTATAATTTTTGTGGAGGTAAAAACCTTTATAAAAACAGCAGGTTACCATATACAGTTCTTTCAGGAAGGTGGACTCGTCAGAGCCAACTTTCCACAGCCCTCCTCTGAGACAGCATGTGCGTTAGAGATTACTTTCAGTAGTTGCATTGCATAGTAGTCCTTGTCTTTTGGTTGCAAAAGTCGCTGACCTGTGTGTTGCGGGTTTTGTCCCCAAATGACCATCAAGGGCTCAGGGTAATAGGGTAATGCAGGGGATTGAACTCCAAAATGTTATTTCTTTTGCAACTCCAGGTAATCTTCCGATATTGTGCCATTATTTGGCATTGGAATTGAAATTTACAGTTGCTCAGGTTACATAAGGTAAAATAAAAAAAAATTTAAAGTGAGGAATGATAAATTATATTGCATTGCTACAGAAACTATGGTGATAACTACATAATTTATTTTCTGAGACATGATGGATTGGCTATAATATTGCCACGTCAGGGTCGATTTCATTTGTAAAAAGATTGTTGGCTGCCTTTTTAAACGGAAACAAGGTAACAACATGTTTGACAGTGATGTATCCAGGCAGATGTTTTAATGCAGCTGAAGATGCATTGTGCAGACTGTTTAATTGCACTATAGAGGAATCTATGGGTGGATTACCGCTCCCAAAGGATTACAACCTTTCAGATTTCTAAAATGTTTCCATTTCTATGGTGAACAAACTGAATTTCACAGAAAACTTTACAAGAGCCTTAACGCAAATGAACTAAGTTGGATGGCAGCCGTTGATGTCTTTATTTAGTTGCATTGCAGCACAGCACATTTATTCCAGCATAATCAAATTCTCCTTTCTTGATGTTCCAGTGGGATTTTTACTGTTGACTGTTACAATATACCTTTAGAAAATACTTTATCATACCAACCCATTTTGGATGTAAAAAGCATTATTGCAATTAGCATAACACATATGACAGGAGAGTCCATTCTGTTTCGTGTCGTTATTTAAAGTAACAGAAAGGAATATGTCAGTTTGAGTAAGATGCTATCCTTAGCATGGTACTCCTCCTAGACCTATCTGTCTTTCATAACAACTCACATTTTAATGCCGAATTTGTGTTGGCTACTACAACAGTGATGACGATTACTTCTGGGAACGATAGTAGATTTATTGTCAAGGACTGGAAAAACAAACTATGGGTCACAGTGTGTCCCCACATGGGAGACTGTTGGTCTTCAGGTTACGCCATAAAAAAAATGCCCCTTTGTGTGTGTGTGTCACTGACAGGGAGTTGGTTGTCCTTTAGTTTTCCTGGCCCCTAGAAATGACATCCAAATAGAAACCAGGTGGCTCTTATTCTCTGATGCACTTTGGCATGAGATCAACCATCAACTTGAGTATGTTCTGATAAAGCAGCACGGTGACTGCAGGACAGAGACGCCTTTTTAGCTTTTTCTGCAGGTACATATATACTGCAGAAATGACTCCACTTGAACTTTCATTGTCTTAAAAACACCAAAACAAGAACAAGCGCTGATAATAACAACTTGAGTGACTCTCTTAAGAGTCTCTTGTCTGAGGTTGAGGAAATGTGCTATGGGAAGTAATACACCGAGAAGAAAGCAGGCCCTCTTGCTCTAAGTGGGATGGTGTTCAAACCTCTGGCTCTTGAGATCCTTTGAGGCTCAGGGACAAGTGAGTGGATCCAGAGACTGACCTGTGACTGCCTAGCTGGAACACTTGTGAGAATACAGGTGTGTTCCATTCATTCGAGTAACTCCATCAACATCTCGTGAAACATATTGTGGATAACGTAGGCCTTCCAGTAGTTATATACTGTACATAGATTATCAACCAATTTACAGAGGAACTGTATACAAAGGATTTTGTTTTACTATTAATAAATGTAACTACAACGGTAAACTGATCAAATCATTTGAATCCTTTAACATTTCAGTTTGGGTGTTTAGTGACATAGTCATCCTGAAAAAAAGCCCATGTCACTCAACATCCAAACTGGAACGTTAAAGGATTCAGATGATTTGACCATTGTAAACTGACTTTCCCAAACATGAATCATACAGAATTTTTATGCAGTGCATTTTTTGCCTGTAATAAACTGTGCTTCACCAGGTAGGGGAATTAATCAGCATGAACACTTACCACACCATTGCAGATAATGACAGAAGGAAAGATATAAGTAAAAATAATAATAATGAGAGTGCCAGTAAGCATAAAAATAAGACTCTAATAGGCAGACTCTTGTTGAAAGCAATTCTCCCAAGGCACAGGTGCTTCTTCTTACCATGATTGAATAAGACATTTGAGATCAAACACAACCTTTAGGAACTCTGCAAACCCAATACCCCATATTCTCTTGTTCAGGAAACAAATGTGTGAGTTTGTGACTTTCAACAAAACGTACCAGTTTTCCCAGTATAACTCACCATACAGACACATTCCTTGTGTGTCTTTCTGCAGCCTTGTCATACCAAACAACATGTAAAAATGTGACCCAGATGGTCCCAGCGTTCAAGAGGCTCTGATTGAGCTGTGTGGAAGTCGAAGCCCACCCACAGAATACAAATAGGGAGAACCATATGTGGAAAGATGAATAAGGTAAACTGAAAAACATTTTTATTAGATACAATTTCACCCTCCTTGTAGACAGACTGAAAGCTGACACTTTGAAAATAAACTCTGAGGCAAAAAAAAAAAAAAAAAAAAAAAAAACTTTAGTTTACAAGGAGTAATATAACTGGGAATTCAACAAAATGAAGACTCTGTTGATGTAGAAATGGATCATAATACGTTTTAACTCACAAAAACAGCATTGCTTTAAAAAAATTTCAGAGCTGCATTCCATGTGAGACCTTGAAAGGCAATAGGTTTGTCACTTTCTTTTGTAGGCCTATTTACTTTCCTGTTGTGTTTTTGTATTCTTCATAGTCAACATTTTTAGAAACTGTTTATACCACATAATGGAAAAACCTTTCCGCTTTTGACTTGTGGTTTGGAAATTACAGACCAGACAAACCAGCAAATCAACACTCAAGACTTAGTACTATCTCTATGTGATTGATGGGCCGTCTAAAGTGTTTCCTCCCCTCGGTACATCACTTATGCTGTACAAGAAGAAAATGATGTTCCCAAACCACTGCTCACACTGGTGAGTCTGTTTTCTCTATCAGATTAACACAGTCCCCACTGCTGTGAGTTCTGCAGTGAGCTCTAAATACACAAACTGCCATTTCATCAGCACTTTCTCTTAAACAAAAGTAAAAAGGCGAAGTGAAGGTAAAGTATATTTTTGCACCGGAATTTTTCCTTCAGAACAAGACGGGATTGCTCCCCACAAACATTTACCTCATAAAGTAAATTTGAATGGTATACCATTAGGATTAGACGTTGTCTTAATGAATGTAAAAACAATAACAATTACAATAACTAGAAAGGTTTATATACTATTATTTACTTTGAATACAAATATTAGTTTAATGGGATTGTGTACAAAGCATGTGGTTAACCTATCTGTTTGGGTTACGAAAACACTTTCAATAGTCGTGGATATTTTATGGCTGTTTTCAAAGCGGCTATTTGATGGTGTGTTTCAGAAGTAAGGGCCTGTTGATGTGATGGGTGTTGAGGCACCTCTGACTCACTCCAGGCTGTATTTCATCAGGGGGGCACTCCCAAGGGGAAGGGGGCAAAGTATTAATCTGTCCTCAGTGTGGCAACTGTTTCCCCAAACTTTATGTGGCTTTGAGTTTTTACTCTGAGAAGCCTGTATACTGGTGAACTCCTGAAAATGTTAGCACATTCATAACAGCTACTAAGCTGCTAAATGTATTGGAAATATTCCACAATATTAAACAGCAGATTGGATTGTAAAGTGCTAGGATTAATCATGCCAGGCAACAGGCCACAGGAATGCAAATCGTCCTTCTCGCCAAGACTTAAGTTAGCAGGTGGCCTCTTCTATTCATTGAGTGTCAACACATTTTAAGAGGGAGTCCACATTACACCTGGGCAGGCTGATCAGTCCTTTTAATTAAATTAGTTTAAGTGAAATAGAGTCACTCAATGTCAGCCATGTTGGAAACTGCCATAAAAAAAGGGAGGGCAAGGGAAGAAAGTTCAACAGTACTGATCCTGTGTTCGGAGAAGGTCAACACAGTTGTGTAAATAAATATGAATCTTTAACCTAATCCCTTTTGGTTACCTACATTTCCAAGTCTTTTGAGAAAAACAGAGTACCAAGGGAACTTTTTGAAAAAGAGCACGTTCGGTTCCATTTTACAGGATACTCAACTGCGACTGATTTGTTCAGCCTGGAGCAATCTCACACATATGCAATTGAATTGTCAGCCTGTACTATTTTTCCTCAATCAAAATACAGTAAACTTCATGGAGGAGTACTGGGTGGACGTCTGTGGTTTGAATGTTGAACTGCATGGTGGTGGGCTATTGCTTTTACAGTTGGGTTTAACAAAAATACATTTCTCTAAGCTATTATGGATAAGCATAACACTGCCAGGAGAATCCCTGCTAAATGTCAAAAGATAATACAAATTAAAGGGCGAATGTCTGTATCTCTTCTTGGCAGATCTCTTTGACTGTCATCCTCTTTTTAGGACTTGGAAGGGTTGAAGCGCTGCCTCTGCTCATTCCTCTACTAACACAGCCACTGTATCAGACCATTGCATATACTCCCTGGGTGGACCCCTGTGTTAATATCATACTTGTCAAACATTTATAAATATCTGACGGTAGTGCGGCAACAGCGCATAAAACATTCAATGAATTCCAAACACTAATGCAAGAGGACAACCAGAATTTAAAAAGCGGGAAGACTTACAGCTGGCTAAAAAAAGAAAAGAAAATGGCAACAAGAACAAGGGCTTGAGGGATTCATATTTTTAAGTCTTTAAAAATAACAGAGAATTTATGTTGGTTTGGGTTACTGCGTATACTTTGCATGTATTATATGTGCTGTTAATTTGCCTTTTTTTACTTCTAAAAGTACATGAACACGTTTTTTTAAAAAGTACATTTATTAAACATATAACACTACAGTAAGTTGTACTTTCTCAGACATACTATTTTAGACTATTGTGAAACATTACATGAAAGTAATAGCATACAGTATCTATAGAAAATTGTAAAACCACCATAATTTGGGGTGTTATGGTGTGCTTCTTAAAATGTTTAAATAAGAATATATACTGTATACTTGCATTAAAGTATGATGTCGGGTACTTTGGCTGTGGAGTGCAAACTCTAAGATTTAATATGAGAGCATGGAAAGGTATTACGTTTGGCTAAAACCTCAGACAGTCTATTTAAAGCTAAACTGTATTTTTATGTATGATCAGTATGAAGGAACATTAGTATATGTCCGACCTCACGTTTCTTCAAATAAAGCACTGATGCTCATCTGAATTTATGAGGAATGTTAATTTGCATGTATAATGTATTTCAATATAGCTTACCTGATATAAAACGTGACTTTACATACACTTTAAAGACAAAATATAGACTATAACAAGCATTTCCAAATCCATTTGTTTTTAAAACAAAAAATTACATACAAAAAACGAGAGGGGCTCTTGCTTATGTTGCACGAACATAGAGAAAATGTACTTATTAACCCAATGTTTTGAGTAGTCCAATATTGTGACTTATCTTTAAATGCAGCATATAACCTCAATCCATTTTAGCAGCAAACGTAAAACTTCTTTCAGTGGTTAAAATAATTAACTGTTCAGTTGGGGCACAGCAACAAAACACAGTCTGCATATGCATATGTGCGCTAGAACTGAGTGCTGTGATATGTGTTCACTAATGTTCTACAATATGATTTATACAAAATTCAGTGTTATAAAAATAACAGGAAATAAATAAGTTAGTAAAACTAATACATAATGCAGTACATATCAAATCACACCTTAATCTATGGTGGTACTGTATATTTTTCCGGCAATACCACAAATCATAAATAGAACCCAGGTAGTTGTCTCTAATGGCAACCACAAGACCTGACAACCATGTTTCTGTATTTCTTTAGGATCACATTGGAACTGTCATCAAAGTACAACACAGATATTGCATTCAGTTTGGTTGGGGCACAGCATGGCTTTGGGACGTTGTCAGGGAACATCAAATGGACCTGTGAATCCAAATAGAATGAAGTGATAAAGTGACAGCTACTAATTCAATGTATTATGTTAATTATCTCATTCACCTATATACATAAATATTCATATTGCAATGAATTGACATAGCAATATGGTGCCTTATTCTTAGAATAAAAAGAAAGACACCAACAGTAGTTGCAAAAGGCATTGGACACTTACCAAAGTTTGCACAATTGCATGATTTGTTGCATTCATATGTGCGTTGAGTGGAAAAGAGCATTCTCCATCACAGTAGAACGCAGCATAACCCTCAGGTGCAATTATCCAATCCTTAAAAAGAATGCAATAATACAATAATACATTTTTTTGAAATTTCAAATAGATTTATTGAAGAGCTCTTCAGCACATTGTGATTTTCTCTGGGTGTTTGATCTAAATTAAATTCATATTTAAATGGACCTCTATGAATTCAAGTAAAAAAAATTACAGTGTCTCTTACCTGCCAGCGCAAGTCTCGAAAGCTGACATAAAGCTCATGTTTCTTGCACGCTTGCTTTTGTTCACTCGTGTTGTGATCTTCAAAAGGAATGATTGATTAACTTTAAATTGCAACTAAGCAGCCATCAGTCTTAACGTGTTTACATGAATGACAGCAATTGGTTTGCCTATGTTGGTATCCTGTTTCTAAGGTATAATTCTATTTCTAACAGTGTAAGTTCACCAATTGTACACATTTCAACTGATAATCTATTTTTTATCCTGGTAAAAGGTGCAGTATTTTATTAGTTTCTTACAAGAATTGGAAACGTACCCCATTGGGAAATTTCTCATGAAGTATCGATGAACATCAAACAGCACATGCCAGCACAGATAATTGATAGTTTTGTGTTCAAATGAAAAAGGAGTTTATCAAACCACATTGGTCCAATGAATCAGGTTATAGAGCACTGCTGCGACTTCTTGGAAAACACCATCAGCAAGTGAGTCTGTAGTCTAAAAATGCACTTCTCTTTTTGTGAACTAACGCTTTTCAACACTGACATTGAGAGGGTGCGTGCCTCGATCAACACAGTAGCCCAGAACAGTAAAGGTTTCTTATCATCCTTTGTGATTGGCCTATAACTTTTTCCAAATTTTGTAGTGTCCGTAAAGCTCTTACTGACAAGGAATTTATCATACTTTATGAATTTGTCTTACTTTATATGGGATCAGTTTTTTATATACTAAGTTAGATTATCCAAAGTTTTTAAATATGGTCATATGACCTTTCTTAAAAAATTAAGTGATTCAACAAAATGTAAACAATTAATTTACTTTTTTTTAAATAGACATTATAGAGAAAGTATGTAGGAATTTATTTATAGTACTCACCTCCACTTTTTGAGGGTCGAGAGGATTCCTGTTGACCAGCAGATTTGTTGCGGTTGTGATTCTTCTTCTTTCCACCAGCGGCCCTGACAGAGCGTAGCAACACCTCACTGGCCTTGAAGAATGCAACCAGGAACGGCTGCTTGGACTGTGGCCCGCTACGCCCAATGATGCCGGCAGACTTTGTGTTGATACTCCGTCCTATTATAAACAACACATCATGGTTGAGACAAAACATTGGAAAGTTTAACCTCTAGATTCCATCCATACATGCAAAATGGGAAACATGGGACAAGACTAGTATATTTGGCTAGCACATATGGGGATCTTGTCCAGTTTTAACACTGCTTTACTACTACTAAGAAAAAAAGTATTAAACAAACAAATGAATCTTAGACTTGATTCATAGACAAATGCTTTCACATACATATAAAACACTACTACCTTTATTCTTAGAAATAAACATCAGTATTCCCGTTCACTAAATTGAAAATGATCCACTCTTCAATGACTACTTTGCAATACACCAGCATTTAAACGTAGACTTACGTCTGGCGTTAAGATTAAATAACTGCTGTACTTGCCATCCATCGTCTCAACACAAAGCTGTAGGCCCATGTTCTGCAGTGGGTTCATGACCCAGTGGTTGCTGGTGGCTGTGATGTCAAAGACCAACCAGCCACCGTCAGAAGCCTTGACCTTTTTGGAATCGAGCAGGAATGTCTCTGCATCTCTGTAAATGATGGTGAGGAAAAGGCAGTAAGCCACATGCCACTTCACATAAATACCAAGCGCAAAATCAATAACAGTCATGACAAAACTTTTTATTGTTAATTTAAAATTATATAATTTAATAACTAATTCCCAGATTAATGTACAGAGCTATCTGTGCTAATTTGAGATATTTCATTACAACTGTGAATTATCTGCAGCCATGACAATCCACAATAAGTTATGTTCACATGCTTCTGGTAGGCCTAGCATTAACTTGCCACGTTATTAAAGGTCATAGGGGACACAATGTAGTGTATACAATAGCCACATTTTTAAATAAACCTTTCTCTCTAAAGGTATTGATTAAATGTGCTTTATGTGAGTTAGATACTGTCTGCTTTCATAATTGTACAAAAACGATGATAATTCAAATATTAGTAGAAAAGGAGACCACTAGAAATGTCATGTAGAGAAAAAGGTATTTAGACAGAAAGTACCAGCGTTATCTTTTCTCCGCCACCCGCTTTAAATCAGAAGTGTGTGAGCTGTTGAGCAGTTTAACACTAGCTTTATGAGCACACCTTAGGGGAGGGTGCTGAACTGTGAAACTCCGAATAACGTTTATCAATCTGAGAAAATACCAGCTCCCAGCTGAGAGGGTGAGTGTGTAATAGCTCTGAAGCGGGACTGGGCCATAAAAGCCAAAGTGATGACTGGCTTAGGCCTTCAGATGGGAGAGTTCATTGACTAGGACCCCTTCAAAGCCCCCAGAGGGCCATATCTCCCTCTCAATCACCCGCACACATATTTGGCAAGTCGATGTGGGCCCTGCTTTAAGTATACCCCTGTGTATTCAGCTAGGTCACGACTCAAACTTCCGGAATATTGTTAAGAGAGGCAGGTGGGCATGAAAGCCATCCCCCCCCACCTCACCCCGTGATCAGAGGCCCCTAATGGGCCCTCATGGCTCCATCTGAGATGTGGTCAGCCTGACAGCCAACACATTGACCTGAAGGGGTGATAACTGATGGACCCAGGACTCACAAGTGCCTAACTTGATAATGGAGAAAAAGCTTTATCCATGAACTGTGTTTGTAAAGACGTGGTGAGAGTGAAGTACAACAGAGATACAAGGACGCTATGTTATGTGTGACAGTGTATTCTCTGAATAGTTTAATGAGACAATAGTGGCGAAGCAACTCATACACTGAAAATACAAATCAAACTCGGTCTAGAAATGTAGTATGTCAAAAAGGTTTTGTGCTTAACATGACATGAAAAAAAAATCAACTAATTTAAATTCACCTCTACATTCTAGAAAAGTTATATATACAATGTAAATGTATATACAAATGTTTTTATTAGTTGAAGTCAAATCTTTTAAGCGTTTTAAAAGGCTGTTTCAAAGCCTCTCTTGATATAAACCATTATTTCCCTGCGTGAGGATGCTCAAACTCAGACCAATCATTCCTGATTCTAAAATGATAAATGATACACCCAATTTAAAAATAATTCTTAAAATACCTGTTTTAAATGTTTACATTATGACTCAAGCTAAAATCGGTTGTTTTAAAGCACCGGTAGACTAAAATTCATGATTTTTAAAAATAAGATTATTATGAGTAAAATAATCACAATGCTTACTTGTGCTGATATTCCTTTATGACTTGGTAAATGGTGATTTTCAGAGTGATGTTCTCATAGCGCATGTGACTGTGGTCTTTATAGATCCGGAACTCTGCTGCAGTTACAGCCTCTCCATCTGGGATTTGAGTCAGATCAAAACGGAACTCCTTGTAGTGTCTCCGCTGGTGAGAAAAATCCTTATCTTTCTCAACTATAAAAACGAATGAAAAAATTACGTTAAAAAATTACTGTTTTAATGATTTACATTAGGGTTAGGGTTAGAGGTATCAGAAACATCATGGCCTCACTATTTACTTTTCATACCAATATGGTCACACATGGGCTACGAAGAACCAAAGAAATATGTACTAGCGGCTATATATATATATATACTGTATATATATATATATATATATATAGATATGTATGTATATAAAAATGGGGTGATTTATCACATCTTTTCACATTCCAAGTCCAATCCAAACATTTAGACTACCAACAAAAGCACCATCCAGTCCATTAAATCAGTCAACTGAGTACAGGTAGCAGTTTCCAGACAGGCCCTCCACTGTGTGCCCAACTACATTCTCTGGCCATGATGAATGGGCTGTCAGTTAAGAAAAACAGGCTGATTTCAATTAAAGACACTTTTGCCTGCCCTTCAACGTGAGAAAAAGGGACAAGACAGGATTCTTCAACAGTATGAGCTGATTTGATATTATACAGTCATTTGATTGACTGTTTTGACGTACTATAAGTTCCAAAGCTTACAGTGTTGCTCCGCAGTTTTTATACAATGCACTGTCTGTGCACAATAACCCACCTTAAAACTATTTGGAAGGCTTTGAGGTACTGATAACTCTTGGAACAAATGAAATGAAAGATAATTACTGTATAGAGCTAAGTAAAGCTAGATGTTTATGAGGACCTATTTTTTTAAATACAAAAATGTAAAATTGAAGTGCATGGACACACACTCTAATGTTTTTTCGAAGCATATTCACACACAATCTAAGTTTGACTATTACGTTTTGGACCTCATGTTTAGCCCACAATCCCTCTAGGCCATAGAAAGTGACAGTCAAAGATTTGACACGGCAGCTTATAAGAGCAGCTAAAAAGGATGAGGTTGAGGTGTGTTGGTGTCCTGGGACTGTTACTGATACCATACAGTGCATTTCACTGATAGTTTATCTCGACTGAACGTCTGCGGTTGCTTAACACATTCAGGTCAGGGGTCAGCTCTCACTTTTACGTATGAAGCATGCTCCCTTATTAAGCAAGTCCTGTAATTCAAAGCAGGAGCTGCGTTGTGTTTTAATCTTTCTAGTTTCATATGGCTGTATCTTAAAATAAGAGTGAATAGTTTTAGACTGTGTGATCCAATTTCTGAATTTTAATAACTTACTTGGCAGAAACATTTGTTCTTGCTGATCTTGCCCACTTAAATTTACTATTTAGAATTATTACTTGATGAGAAATAAAAGTAAGAACACCTACAGGCACATTTTGCGAACACCACAATTCTTCAGGTAACGTCATGGAGCAGTTATTCTAGACGCTGTGGTCAGTGGTAGTGTTTGAGGGTACTGTAATAAACACAGAGGTCCATTGAACACTTCACTGACAGTCCCCAAACTGAGAGCAGAGCAAGTCAAGGCTAACAGTGTACATGCCCTGCTGCTCTAAAGTGGAAACAGATGGGATTTGGCCAAGGTGAGGGGATTATACATTCAACAGCCCCTCCACCCTAAAACTTTTTTAGAAATGCACTTGCCTTATGCTGCGGGTAAAATGTGTTGGATTTGATTAGTTTGATTTTGCTCGACTGCTTTGGAAGGATGTAGGCTAGGCGTAGCAGTATGGTCCTTCTTACTTTTCAAGTCTTGATTTAATTCCTTTCACTTAGATGTATAGTAAAACCTTTGATTTAAAACAAAGGATTGCCATACTTATTAATAAGAGGAAAATGGCACACACACACACACACACACACACACACACTCTCTCTCTCTCACACACACACACACACACACACACACACAAAAGCATCCTGCTTCACAAGTTACTGCCATGAGGAATAACTGCAAAAGATCAGTGATTTGATTCAATAGCTTTGCCTTTTTAACAACAGGAAGTAATTAAGACCAATTTACTGAAGGTCAGACAGTCATCTGATAAGTTGGAATGAACTGCTGGGTCAAAGGTTTTGGCTACTGAAAAAACATTTGATCATTCAGCCCTTTCATAAAGCTGTAAAAGTTGAATTAGAAACCTTTGGTAATTAAGTATGAATATTCAAAGAAGTTAGACTTACTTAAAGTTTAAAGAGAAAACTATTTAAAAAGAACAACATCAATTGCTCTTAAAAATCCTGTTTGTAAATTATATCACAAGAGAAAATATTTAAAGGGAAATAAAATATATATTCAAACAACTTTTTGTCTTTTGCTAGCATGTTTGAGACTAAAGGTCAGTCAACTGAAAAACTATTCAGAAAGAATGAATATGGGGTTACTTACTTGCAATATTATTCAGTCAATTTAAATACACTTTAGTAATGTAAACTAAAGTAAATGGCGTTAGAGTTGGCATGTTTCAGGCAACAAAAACATGCTGTAGGCTTATCACCCAAGCCTGATAAGAGAACCAAACCTGTAAATTATAGTAAGCTTACCTAAGTTCACAAAGCTCATAACCATATCAGCATCATTGAGAAAGTTTGTGTCTTGCATAGTTGTCATTGGAGGACTTTGACTGGTCAGCGGGGCCGCACGATTAGGTTGAGCAACCCGAGAGTATCCCTGTTGGGAGCCATAATAGCTTTTACGCAAGTGCCCGTGGGTCTTCCCGCTGTAGCCTTTGCTTAAACTCTGCTGCAGCGCCTCTTCCTCCTCTGTCGCCATGGCATTGTACAGGTCTAACATGAACAAGGGTGCTGAAGATGCCTGTTTTCCAGGAGAAAAGGGCCTTGGACGATGAGGCAAACCCAATATTGACAGAATTTCTCTCTGAATCTCCTTGCGTTCGTGGTTACGCAATCTCCTGTAAATAAAACTGGAGTGCACATGGTTGTCACCTAATCCACAATGCACACAGTAGATCAAACTCAAACAGCTCCAGAGCAGTCCAAAAGCAGAACATATAGGTGTGGATGCTATCATTTTTGATGTTGAACAAATTTATCACCTAAGTTATTCAGGTATGAAGGATGAGTTCCATTGTAATCCAAATATTTACAAATACGTTTATTTTCTCTACATGCAATATAGTGTGTATTATTTCCATCACACACAAAGTGAGATTGCTGAACCTTCCATTATGCTTCCATCCGGAATAGACGCAACAATCTGATAAAAGCGAAGCGGCTACTGTGTCCTCTTCTCGGTGCGTGGTCTTTGGTGCGTTTAGAAAGTTGTCGGCAGTGCCTTGCTAGGCTACATCCAACCTCTGTCACATTTTGTATTTAAGGAGCATCTGTGATAAAAGTATGGCCTTGTCCCTCACCTTTACTCCCCTCAAGCGAAAAAACACGTAGGTACGCCCATTTAAGTCACTGGAGTACAACACCTTCATTGAATAGAATAAAAGATCCTTTGAATGATTTCTAGAAAATAAGTTAACTGAAAATGCACTCGAGTCATGCCTGCTCGCGTATGTCTTAAGAGAAAAGTGTTGAAGCTAGTCCTCCATCTAATGAGTCCATCCCACACAGGACAAAGTTTTTGCATTCACCTCTAGCGGTCGTATAACTTAACAGACATGAAGATGAATGTGGCTGCTTAAATGTGTAAGAGGAGACACTTGAAATTTAAAACCATTCTTAACCATTCAAAGAACACCGGCAGAGCCATTTAATTACCTGAACATTATTATGAAAAAAATCCCTGCTTGAAAGGTTTTAACGAAAAATAAAATAGGATTACATTTTTCCTTGTTTAGAGCACATTTATTTTAAATTATATATCCTTTGTCATAAATTGTTCACAATATAGCTCTACCTCCATGTCAAGATAAGCTAACTGACCAGAGACAATCTTCAGAATTTATTGATGCTCTTTACTATTGTTGTTCAATATACTTTGAGTTTAAAAAAATATTCTAGACATAATGACCAACTAACACCTGTCCTACCTGTGGCTTATTCTATTGTTCAAGAACAAAGTGCCCTGTATTTGAAGCTTTGTGTTTGAGTTCTGGTCTTTATAGATCTTTGTGAATGAATCAGCATGACTAGTATTTTTTACCATCAATATAATACCAGTTGGCCTGTTATATATATTTGGGAAATAAACCATGACCATTTTTTGTTAAAATGATGACTTACCCCTTGATGTAGTTATAGCTGCAAATCTGTTAATGATTAATTCAAGAACATACATTTAAGAGCCATAATATTCTGACTTGGTGACTTCTCGGTTTTCCTCCATAAATTTTGAATTTGACAGCCAGATTTAATTTTCAGTGCATCTCTCTTCATTGTTGTTAAGCCACAGCACCATCTAGTGTAGACTGTATCCACAAGATGTTTTCTCTTTGTGTAAGCTTAAAGAAACCTCTTACCTAAGCAGAAACGTTTTTTTAAAGGTTTTGTTGCTGATTTTGAAAAAAAAAATTTGTTTTTCTGATCTCAGAATAACTGTGAAGGGCCAATTATAGTTGAGAATTCTTTCAAATATTTTAAAAGGTTATTTTATTTACCTTGCCATTAAGCTGAATGCTATGTCAAATGTGTCACTTAGTGTAACGCCCTCCTGTACCTGCATCTTAAGTTTAACACTTAGAGTACCCGTATCTAAAGTTTGACACGTACAGTACCTGCATCTTAAGTGTAACACATATGGCACCCACATCTTAAATTTAACACTTACAGTGCCTGCATCTTAACTTCAACAGCCTATACCCACATCTGTTCACTTGCTATACCCACTTCATAAATGTAACACTTACAGTACCTACATCTTAAGTGTAACACCCTACAGTACCCACATCCTAAGACAATCTAACGCTTACTAAACAGTATGGTGTTTCACATATTAATTTGATAATTAACTAATTGACAGGTCTGATAACCATGACCATTTATAACCGTTCAGTCTTCTACTGTACAAAGAAATATGTACTGCACAAATTATATAAAATATTTTAATTAATAATCATAAAATTCAATACAAAAGTCATAAAAAGTCACAAGATTTGAATAAAATTAGACATAAAAAAATGAAATGATGTCACAGGTAAGTAAAAAGTAATTATTCAGTTTTATAAATAACAACAAAAATAAGGAATGCACTGAAGTTGGGTAAGCCACAGCCTTATGCACTAAAAAGTTATTTTAGATCAAGTGGACAAGATGCTAACATTTTGGTCTCCAAATATTGTAACCACAAAATCAAGCATCTGATATAATTGTTAATTATTTATTTATCCATCATGCAAAGGGGGGCACCAAATGTATTGTAAGATCCCTGTTGCCATTGTCTGATCTTCTGTAGAGATAAACAAATAATATGAGTTCACCATTCATAAAAATGTAATTTAGAAGGTCATTATCAACTAATCCAAAGTTTTTCAATTCAGAAAACGATAACGGAAGCAGATTGCTTTTGCCATTAAACATTATGATGGTTCTTTAGGCAGCAATAATTGTAACATAAAAAAACTAAAAGGAAAGTCTGGAAAGTTTTTTTTTTTTATTAGATATAAGCGGCAACTTAAGAGGAAATTAGTTTTAAAGCCACATGCAAGGAAGCAACACCAGGGGGCAACATATACATCTGCAGCATTCCTCATTTTGGGATAGACTGCCCAACCCTGGATGTTCTCTGTGAATAATGCTATGAAATACTTCAACTCTTGGATCACTCGATGCAGTGAAAATCATAAAAAGTCAATTATTGTTCCCATATGAATATTGCATATTAATCATACAGATGGAAAAAAGGAGAAAAAGTCAGAGGATTCTGGCATTACAAACAAATGAATCAAATGCTATGATAGAGAAGACAGCACCCTTCAATCACTTGGCTATATACATGGCAAGAGGTACTTTCTGAGACAAACTAGGTTCAGAGAGAGGAGATCTTCCTGAGATTGGAAAGATTTGGTGTTCCTTGTGCAGCAACTTCAGACTTGGTGGATTGACTGTGTCGGTCTACAGCCGTTTCAATAGTTTGGCCCTTTCCTGAAAGGATCCTGTCTCATCATGACGCCATAGCACATAGCTGGATGGCACACTCCGGGCTGTCCAGGGACCCCCGGCCCGCCTCGCTTGCCCTCCTGCCCATTTAGACCAGGGGCCCCGGGCTTACCTGGATGGCCTGGCTTACTGTGCCCCTGAGGACCCATTGGACCTGTGCAAGAAAACAACATAGGAGCATAATTTAAGAATATGAAAGAATCTAACCAAGAAAAAAAAGTCAAAAGCCTTTGCGCACATAATTTGATGACATACCATGATTTGAGCATACGAAATAATAAAATCCCCCTTCAAAAAATTCAAAAGCCATCATACTTGTATGTAAACGATCTTACATTATATTTGTCACTTAGTAGACGCTTTAATCCAAAGCGGCTTAAAATTATATTACAGGGACAGTCCCCCCTGGAGCAACTTGGGGTTGAGTGCCTTGCTCAAGGGTACACTAGTGGTGGTGCTCCCAGGTGGGATTTGAACTCATTAAACCTGTTGATCACCAGGTGACAGTCCTACCCACTAGGCCACCACTATTCATACGCCACCACTATTGATTCACTTTACTGCTAACGTTTGTTGATATATATAAACTGACAGAGCCATGAAGAGTCTGGTAATTTACCTGGTAGCCCAGGCAGTCCCTGGTCTCCAATTTCTGTTCTCCCCGGGCTCCCCTTGACACCGTTGATACCAGGGTCACCTTGAAACAAAAACACATTCACAAATGAACCGAGACAGTAAGTACATGGTTTGCGTTGTGAGACACACACACACACACACACACACACACACACACACACACACAAACTCTACTGTACACATACAGGAGCCACATACACTGTACATCTGCACCACATTCCTTTGGGGGATTGTTTCCAAAAAAGCATCCTGCCAAGGGAAGTGTTCTTCTGGAAATTACACGGTAGCATACCTGAATCACTGCACAGGCGGCTCACGCCACCCTTTATAATATTAGTCTGTCAGATGAATCAATACAAACAAAGATGGGAGCCAACAGAAAACAAAAATGACGCAAGGGGTTTTCATTAGATCGGGGCATGGGGGCCACGTTGTCCAAGTACCTTTCATTCCGTGTACCCCGGGACGGCCAGGTAGACTGGGATGGCCTGGCTGTCCGTTGGAACCTGGTACGCCAGGGAAGCCCCGATGGCCTTGGGGCCCCGCTGGTCCCGGTACTCCGGGAGCCCCAGATCTAGTTTGGCAGTGGTCACAGCCACTCTGCTGGTTACTGAGCATCATTGACATCATCTCAGCTAGGTAAAAGCACAACAAAAAGAGGTTAGGTAAAAAAATGTTGCATAAACTTGCGTTACTGTATTTTAATTTGCTATTGATTGAACGGGCCAATACTTACATCGAAGAACCTCTCTACATATCTGCTGAATGTGCTGCTCAGACATTTCCCTTGCCTGTAAAATAGCTTGTTATTAATCGCAGGTGAAAAGCAAGTTCATAACTTGGTGTATTACACATAGATTCTCCCTAGCTGACTTGGTGGCAGTTACATGTAAAAACAGTGCAGTACATACAGGTCGGCCATCTTGTCCAGCAGGGCCAGGAGGGCCAACGTCCCCAATCAGTCCCATTGGTCCGGAGGAGCCCATCTGCCCCGGCTGCCCAGGTTGACCCTGATGTCCTGCTTGACCTCTCTGGCCTGGGTCTCCCGTTGTCCCTTTCTGACACAACACACAAGCCTGCTTCTGAGACCACTATCTTCTTTGAGTTGGTACAGTACAAAGATACACCAGAGAAACTCCAACTCTTGGCTCAGTAAAATATATATACAGGCTCACCTCTCCTTTTTGTCCCATTGGACCAGAAGCACCCTGTTAAATGTGAAATCAATGTAATGATTCAAAATATGTTAACATTATATACAAAAGAAAAAGGGTAATCATGTCAATGTAAAGTTGACTTTAAAAATTCCACACATTGAAATAAACATTCTCTTAGCGAAACATTCTCTCAACAAAAGTGTTTGATTATATCTATGACAGAATTGTCCTCATTTCGAAATGGGGTCTATAATATAAATACTCAAGGCAGTCATCGTGCATTGCCAGGTTGTAGGAAACAGGAAAAGAAAAAAAAAAGCCTAAAGAAAGTAACTCACGTGTGCCCCTGATCGACCAGTCTCTCCTTTCTCACCTCTCAGTCCCTGAAGAACAATACCATGACATGTGTTTGATCTAGTGACGGTGCATGCATTGCAAAGTGTTTTTTTATTCTCTTTAGACTAATGCGCTCAAGTCTATATTACAGGTGGAGACAAAGGCTTGAAACTTTTTTCCCTCGTAAGAAGTAGAGTGCAAGTGACATTGTATAACATCCTAAAACTTTTTCTGTATTGCCATTGGTCAAAAGAATCACAGTGTGAACAACTTTGAGTTAAGATTTTAAATGTAAAAAAAACTTAATCATGGTGAAAATATGTTATGTTAGTATAAATGAAAGAAGCAGCTGTCTCAATCACGCCATTCCTCAAGTGTGATTATCTGAAGGGAGAGGGGCCTTTAATCAAATCAACAGGACAGTTCACAAAAAGAAATTCTCCAAAGATCAGTGCCTCTCTTAGGTTGAATCTGGCAGAAACAAATAGTGAAGAATATTTGAAATATCTGGCATTCCATAGAATGCTGCACGAGGTAGATACAGATACTCCATCTATGAGGTAGCTACTAGCTTATCAATAAAAAAATAAAAAACTTTATTAATTAATTTCAAAAAGACCCTCCCTTCTTAGTATATTAAATCATCTATTTGTTCTACAGATTCTGATTAACATTAATAGTCACGTATAAAGAGAGAATGTTCAACACTTGGTTTGGGGAAGAGTAAACGGACTTCAAGCCTCTTTCAACTGTTGTGTGAATGAAATGAAGCTTACTGTCCTTGATGTGTACAGGTCTTTATTCATAAAAGGTTACCTCCCCTCCTCTTTCACCTGGATCGCCATGTTGTCCCTGGTAAGGTAGAATTTGCAAACAAACAATGTATGTGTATATGTAGATGGTCAACATAATATTAAGTTATGTATCTATGTCCTATGACTGTTCTAAGAACAGAGGATCAAGGGAGTAGTAGTGTTCGTTTTTACAACTGTAATTTCTTAGTGGGTTAATGAAAGCAACACGTAATATGACTCCCCAACAATGGATTTAATTAGATTAAATTAACCCTGACAAATAAATTGTAGCCATACAATTTTTCGTTTTTTGTTTGCTGTTTTATTATTGCGTCCTTGTTCTGGATAACATATTGCCCAAAATGCAAAGGCTTTCCCTCTCAATAAAACATATTTTCTCAGGATTGAAACAACAAAAACATCTGCCACTTATCACTCTTAACTACAAAAAATCCAAATTCACTTGTATTCTTTGCACCAAATTGTCAAACATAAACCATATTTGACAAGTTGACAAGTTTAAGCTAAGGCTCAGTAACATAACTGCTATACCCCAACCCACCTTAATAGTCTATGGACAGTATGTTCTCAAACAGCTCTCAGGGGAGTGATGGAAAGTGAAATACCTTGAGTCCCATCAAGCCTGGCATTCCTGGATGTCCCGGCTGCCCCGCTCTCCCAGGTTCACCTGACTTGCCCTTTAATAGCATTCAGTAAAGTAAATAAATAGCACATAGCAATACAATATTTGGATGTACTGTATATTTTGTATTTTCACATAAAAATAAGTAAGTTCTTTTTTTTATCCATATAATATTTCAATTGGGTTTACTTCCGATTTACTGTAAAATTTGTAAAAATGTTACAACCATACAGTAGAAATATGTTTATTTCTGTATATTAAGGAACGCTAACACACCTCCTGACCCTGTGTCCCAGGTTGACCTGGCTGTCCACCTTCACCAGTGTTACCCTAAAACAAAAATAAACAGCATAGGGGTAGCTTAGGAAAGATGCAAAATGATGTTGATCTGGGAACTCCCTTGGAAGAAAAATCGCTGTTCCCCAATTACTGCAACTTGAAACTCAGCCATTAATGAAAACACAGAACATATGTCCAAAAAACAACTACTTAACTCCTGTGCAATTAACTCATACACACTGGCTGCTTGTAATGGCAGATCAGCTAATGAAAAGTGATCGGGATACAGTCCAGACCAACGTGGGCATGGCAGCTTTGATTTCTACTGAAATTCCATTGATAAAGTTCTGAATCACCTGGCAACTTGCGTCTCTGGTGTGGCCAGAAAGTGTATAATATATTTTGCTAAAGTTTCATACATAGTACTGTGTAAAAAAACACCATCCAAAGCAGGTTTGAATTAATACCCTTGATGCTCCCTGGACATTTGGCAGCAGGATTGCCTCACGCCATCACGTTGAGTTGAAAGGCAACGGGTTCTGAACACTAACCACTGATTTTGAATAAATTGCACACTTAGCACTTGTCAACACAAAGCTATAAGGTTAATTGAGACAAAGTATAAAATAAATGAAATGAGCTCCTTACCTTTGGTCCTATTTTTCCCATTGCACCCGGTACACCTGGTAAACCCACGTCCCCCTGCAATAACAAAGGGAAGTACTTGCAAAATCTTATTCTCTGCCAAAGTATTTTGAAGTAAGTAATATTTAACTTACAGGGCTTCCAGATAACCCTTTGGCACCTTTTGGTCCTGGTAAACCAGCTTCACCCTTGTAACGATACAAAAACGAATCATTCAAACATCACAGCATCACAGGATCAGAATGAATATTCTAATTAGTTATAAAAAAATGCAATGTTTAAAAATGAATACTGTATGTATTATATATTATATATTATACCGGATCATAGACCGCTCTGTTATAAAAATAATCCGGTTTTCACCTTTGTTCCCCTCAAGCCCGCATTTCCAGGCAAGCCAGGCATGCCCTACAAGCAGAAACAAAGGCATACTGCACTCTCACAAAAGTTTAATGTTAGACATTTAAAATGCTACCATGTTTCATAGTATGGACTCATCCTGTACAGGTCACACAGTCCAATATTGTTATACATCACAGTGGAAGAAATGCCATCACAGGCTGTAATATTTTGATGTTGCAGGATTTCCTCCCCTGCCTAATGCAGCTAACATACAGAGAAATAGTTACGGATGTGGACAATGTTTTCCCTCTTTGCTAGGATTAATCACATATGAAATGTCTTCCCCTTGAGTTGGCCTAGCTTTATCGGCCAGGAGCTTTAATGGCTTTCACAGGAAGCTGTTAAAACAAATGCAAATACCTCTCTAATGCAGGGAACAGTGGTGCCTCTTATAGCACTGGGTATCACAATGCTCAGAAAAAAAGGGCTCAAGATCTCATGCGTTTCAACACACTAAATCGGAAGAATTGGTTCTTATGAGTGAAACAACTTGTTTAAAAAAAAATCCATGTGCATGCTTGCACAGGCGTGTCTATGTGTTTGATAAATAGTCAATCTAGAATCCACAACTCAATTTTGAGTTGTAATAAACTATAATCATACTTAAAATAGATAAATATACTGTGTGCAGTTTCATAATTAAAAGTCGACCGATCTCATCGAAATCTGTGCAAGGTGTTTGAATTACTTGAGGTCGTACTCCATGATTAAATAGATTTGTTTCCTTTCTATGAAAGCTTACCAGAACAGTCAAGTAAGTAAAAGTGAAAGTAAAGGGTTTATAATTCATGCCATGTGTCGAGAACAAAATATACCGCAATGTTGGCTGAGAAAGTAAATATGGACTACTGTACCCATTGTCACCAAATATCACTGAAATGGAAGGTGAACCTCCTGGTGTGACAGGACTTGTCATATATCATGCTAAAACAGTACCAGGCATCAGTTTTAAGGGTAAGAACACATGGCGGTTGTAGACATGAACAGTTGTAAAAGTTGGTACTTTGCCTTATATCCTTGTTAGCAATTTTTGACTGAACAAGTGTATTTGCTTAGTTTTACCATTATGGATGTACGCGCTACAAAACATGTACGCTATCTTGTATCTTTGCACTGGATATATTTATAACACTAAAGCCATACAGATTCACGCTTGGCAGACCTCAGGGTATTTTATTTGTTCTGTAAAATAATTAACGCTAAGACGAGTAGCAATTGTGTAACCCTCAGGGATGACACACAAGGGTTTGTGAATATACAGTGGAGTAAATAAATAGTTTATAATTGTTATGCTTATTCAACAAAGTCATCTTGAATAACTGTCTGATGATAAACAGGTGCAGATGTTTGGCATGTGGCTAAGTGTATCTTCAGAGGATTGTAAAGGAACACAGGAACATGTTTGAAACTAAATCCTGAGAATAGTCAGATGTTGCAGATATTGAAATCATTTTAGAACATAATGTAGACGAATGAAACATTAGCATCTGCTTTACTTCACTGTACCATTTAAAAGACAATTATTTAAGTTACTCTAGTGAGAGAGCAACCCAGGCTGACAAAAGAAACTTCATTCCGAGAAGTTATGTTCTACCAGTAGAGGGCGCTGGCTAAAAGTACCGTTGTAACCAACAACAAATTCCAGTTGATTCGTTCACCAAACCACCTTCCCTTCTAGGGGGCTAAGAAGGGGAATTGTGTTAACATCAAATTGCCAGATGAGTTCACACACAAAAAAAAGTTTGTGAAACGGAAGTGTTACATGTCAAAGGTTACTGAAAGCAGTAAGACTTAAATAAACATGATATGTCCTTGAATCCATAAAGACATGGCTCAGTCTAATGCTCTGGCAAACCAAATGGCTTCCAGCCTTGTGGAGCATCTGACTCATGTTATACAGAGCCACCCCAAAGCCTGTGTGGCCAAATCTGGAGCTCTTGGGAGATCAATAGGGCTGCGTCCACAAGAGACCACCACCTCCTTTCCCTTTTCTGCTTTCACTGCCTCAGCCATCCCAAAAGGAACAAGAGTTGAACCTCCTTCTATGTTGTACCAGTTAGAATGTGTCTTGTCTTTCTTTCCTAAGTTAATCACACTATATTCACATTGAAATCGTGAAACACAATAATGTCTCATTATCTCGCGTTAAGTTCGCCTTTTCTTGTAGTCGCCCTAAGTAAATCACACTATATTCACATTGAAATTGTGAAACCCAATAATGTCACTTGAACAGCATGGATGTAACGTAAACAACCCATGCGTGGCATGTGTCTAAAAATGAACATGTCATACCAAAATGTCAATTCATAACTAGAGTTAAATATATGGTAATGATATTCGAACTCACCGGATGACCTTCTCTTCCATCGAGACCAGGGAGGCCCGTGGCCCCAACTTCTCCCTTGGGGATGGAAAGGAGCCATAATTTTTAAATGCCTCTTTATCAATGCAGATACTACCAAAGACAGAACATCAAATAACATCATGACTCAGTATCCTCTGTACATTCAGTCCGTCCAGATTGAGACAAGAAATGATTCATAGCAACCTGACATTTTAAACAGGTACTTCCTTTTTTCTTGTTTCCGCAATGGGAGATGAGAAGCAAATGTGAACATGGGAGAGGGGCAGTTATTTATGTGTCCGAGTAAGAACGTAAAATGCTGGATTTGCTTTGTAGACATTTGCCTAGAAGGTGATGAACAACTGTAAGGATGATCAAAACCAGCTGTCGGGAGTAAAAAAAGCCTTGAAACTAAATTCAAAGCTGAGAAAGAAGAAAAGCGGAAAAAACAGTGGTAACCCAATTATAGATCACAATGTGGGTAAACAATAGAGTTATGCTTCCTCCAATGAAATATAGCCAAACATCAACAGCAAAGCCTTGGACGGTGTTCTGAGGATGGAGATCCAACCGAACGGTTTATGGTTTTCATGCCTTCTCACTCAGAAAGTTCACATTCACACCGTAAGATTCGTCAAACTGCAAGAACAAACCTTTTGACCGGGTCCCCCAGGAAATCCTTTGTTTCCATCTCTCCCGGGTAAACCCTATGTGGGAGGATGGGAAAATCATAATTATTTTCAGATTGTACTGAAATACCATGGTCTGATATCATTCCAGAATGCAATGCTTACTGGTTCGCCTGGATATCCCACTGGCCCAGGGGGTCCTATGCTTCCCTTGTCTCCCTATATTTGCAAGTCATCAAAATATAAACTTTAATTGATCAAACTAAGCAACAGCATCTGCATTATGGAGAGACTGCTATTTATTGGAGACTTATTACATGTACTGTAATTTACATAGACATAAATTGTGATACCTTTTAGCCATTTTGTGGATATGAATTTATTTAGTTTTAAGTGATAGTAAAACATTTTATAACATTGCAAAAGAAGTCCTATAAAAATAATATTCTGATCATGAATCTGATCCTTGCTATAATCAGCATTATCAGTGTTATTATTTTCTGATAT
>JAVQIZ010043635.1:0-16698 GCA_036023535.2 Galaxias brevipinnis | reverse complement strand
AACTTTTTTCAAATAAGGGAATGCCTACATAGTCTTATCAAGTATATCAACATTGTAAAATAAGAAAATAACTTATAAGGATGGGAAAAAATGCAGATAGAGTGCAAAATGTCATGGTTAGGGTAGAGTTGACATGCCATTGACCAGCAGAGGGAGGCAGAGAGTCTCAGTATACAGGAATATTGGTTGTACACCTGTCCTTTTTGCAGTTGAAACAGTATTTAAGTTCCAGTTCTTTCCTTAGTTGTTTGTGCAGACATTGCCTTTGTACATGCGTTTCTATGTGTAGGATTATTGTTCTGAGTTACAACCTCAAGTCTCCGGAACAGATTTTCAACCTTATTTAATACTTCCTGGTGTTAATATTAGTCGAGGTTGTCTGGATCATGGTCTACTTACATTAGAGAACACACAAAGCCATATATATAGAAATAAAATTAGTTTCTTATTGATCAATGTTGATATTCGTCTATCGTAGCAAATATTATTTAATCTGCTCTGCTTTTCTTTTTTTTTTCTTTTTTACTTTCTTTTCTTTTTTCTTTTCTTTAACACTTGTTATCTTCTTCTTTTCTTTTTTTAGGCAGATAGCAATGGTGGCTTTTACTTTCACCTTTCGCTTACTGTGCACATGCATAGCACAGTGTGTTCTCTATCTATGACTGAGCATGTGTAGTACATTAGGGAATCAAAATCTTCACCTATATATATCACATTGTTGTCATAACCTGTTTTGGCCCTCAAAGTCAATTGTTTGTACTCTACTGGGCCTACACGTCTACACACCTTGGAAATCGGGCATTCTCTACAGTGGCACCAAGGCTCTGGAATTCACCCCCACCCCCCCCCCCCCCCAGTCAGAGAATCAGACATCATTAACACCTTTAAGTCCCGCCTCAAAACTCATCTAGTCACCCTGGAGTACAACTAATGTCCCCCCCATCCCACCACCCACACTCTGTCCACACACAATGAACAAGAATCTACTTATCCCTACCCCCTACTTTTCTCTTCCCACTTCTCTCAGTCATGTTGTGCAATTCCTTGTTGTCTGTTATTTGTTCTCTGCTAAGTGTTGATTCTGCTGTCTATGTTTACCATGTAAAGTGCTTTGTGTCATCGAAAAGCGCTATATAAATAAAATGAATTATTAATTATTATTATTATTACACACTGATAGTGTGTGAATGATACCCGCTCATGGGGCCAACGCTCAAACGAGTGATCTTCTTTCCACCACTATGCAACAATTATAAATGACAAATAGATCACAGGTGAGAAAAATTGCTTTGTCGTGCATATAAAATAACATTCTTAATCGTGTTTGTGGGTCCTGTTAATATGTATTTTGTCTGCCTGATACTTTGCAGATAAGAAAGGAAATAGCTTCTTTTTTTTTTTTTTCATAATGTTTTATTAATGAAAAGGGTCAATCAATAGTTGGCTAGCCTACTTTGGGCAAAAGCTGGAATTCAATAGACAATTTTTTTATGGAACTTCAGTTTGCTAGAAAGACAATTGAAGTGAGATGTTTCTCACTTATGGTGGTTTGCCCCCCAAAATAAGTTGTTAACTGAATAACTGAGCAAGTTTAGATAGATATGGTATGAAAGTTTAAACATTATTGAAGTAGGCTCAAACATGGAAACAATATGATTAACTGGTAGAATTTGGCATTGCACCAGTCATCAAAATGTAGAATTTGAACATTGTTGAAGTAGGCTTAAACATGAAAACAATATGATTAACTGGTAGAATTTGGCATTGCACCAGTCATCAAAATGCTATAGTTGCAGAGAATTATGAGGGGTCATTGAAAACAAACATTGACTTGGTATTTTCTCAAGGCTATAATTTTAATTTATCAAGATAAGATACATTTTTGAAAACAACTTTTTTACTTTTTCTTTTTTTTTTCTTTTTTTTTTTTTACTTGCAAAATGGTGTGTTCCATTCCAGCTGCAGATCATTCCAGGAATTGGTATGGTTTTTGAAGGCGTCCTGTTATAAGCCAGAGCAGCAAGGGGAAGCATTCCTGTGAGGTCACCCTTGTTACATCAGAGATGCTGCTCAACTGTGAGTTATTTCTTCTCAAGCACAGAAATACAACGTTATCATTTTAGCCCAACCCTGACAAAGACACTGATCATAGTTTGGCAAAACAAATATAAAATAAATAGAGAAACAGTGATCCTGCACCATTTGCACATCCGTTGACATAAGGTCTAAAATATTGTCTTCCTGTACCCCTAAAGTTGACTGTCTGGCTTGTATTTCTCTAGTATGCCAGCTTAGCCCAATTTCTTTAGACGACCTCACATACATAGTCTCCCAAATGCATCTCTCGTCTAGTCCTTGTGGCATTGTTCCGTCCTCTCTTTACTAAGATGTTTTTGGCTCCTTAGGCTTATTCATTCTCTCTATTGTGAACAGCTCGATTTACTCTGGCTGTGTGCCTGATTACTTTTACCTTGCTATTATTCAGCCACTATTAAAAAAAGCCAAGCCTTGAGCCACTGCTTCCCAGTAACTACAGACCCACACCAAAACGTCTGTTCATTTCCAAAGTCTTAGAAAAAGTAATGTGTAAACAACTCCTACATACCCTGGACAAAAACGAAATCTTTGAAAATTTCCAGTCTGGCTTTCATCAGAGACAAAGCACTGAAACTTCACTACTTAGGGTTTCAAATGATATCCTTGTGCGTGCTGGCGCTGGGGAGTGTTCAGTTATATTGCTTCGTGACCTAAGTGCAGCATTGCACTAAACACTACAAAAGACACAAGAATCTGACATAAAGTCGCTTGTTTGTCGTTTTAAAACACTGTCATTCAAAACGTCACACTCCGATGGACCATTTGATCAATGCTCGTGCCTCCTGGCCAAACACATAATTGCTGAATATTGTCGACTCATCAAGCAGAATCTAAGCACTATCTAGTCAGGGAAGATATTGCCTGTGATGTTAAGGTGTTTTGTTTTTGGTTTTTAGTGCATGTTTTTTTGGTATTTGGTAAAATAACTTTCCCGTAAAGTAATTTTCTGTGTACTGTATTCCATTGAGCACATTGTGTGTTCACGGTATGTCATTATAATGTACATGGTATATTGTTGTGCATATTTTGCTCTGATTTGTTGTGGGGACTTTTTTTTCAACAGTATATTTGTGTTTCTGCATATTTCTGTAGACTTCAACAGTTTTTCTCTGCAGAATTATCAAGGTACAGAACTATGAAATACCCATGAGGTGATTTCCAGTTTTGGTGTGTGGTTTTGTGAATTGTGTCAAGTCTTAGAAATTAAATGAGCCCTGTTTTCAAAACGTGTTATAGAAATGCCAAACAACTGTAAAGGGAAAGTGAGTACTGTTGTGGTCCGTTTTGATGGGGTAAGAAGAAAGCACGAGACTCTGACGCAGAGGTACAATGATCTTGTACAGATTTTATACCTTCTGTACTGGAGGGCGATTAAATACAGACAGCAATGGTGATCTGGAGAGAATGACAATGACTCTAAGTCCTTATTTTAGTCTAACGAGGAAGTGTTGTTCGTTATCTCACATCACTGTGGTTATAGACTGCATTTCTTACTGTCTATTCCCATGAACAAGATTAGCAAATGCTGCATCACCAGTAGAAAGAGTCCTGGAATGTAGAATTTGCTAAGTCACGGTGACTACAGCACATTCATCCTTCAGTCTAACTTGTCCACATTTTTTGGCTCTCCGCTCTTCCTTTGTTTCTGTGTATCAAACTTATTGGTTGGACCTGTTGGCGAAGGAGAGCATGATGCCAATCCCCACCCATAAACGGCTAAGGCCCACCTGCGTCTTTTCTCAAGTCCTAATAGGTTTTGGCATCACCCAATTTTAACATCAGATCCACCTCGAAGACTGGTGAAGCAACTGGTTGATACGTCGATAAAAACAACTCTGCTCAAATTGCCCATAATAACTTTACAATTTTCTGGCATGGCTCTGTATATTGTCTTGCTCATCTGTACTCTATCGCTTGTGCGAAGCTATCCCAACGGTCAGGTTACTGATAGTTGTGTGTCAATGGTACCTTCTCATGGGGCCAACGCTCAGATGAGCAACGCTCCTTTTGCAGTCACAGCAACCCGCAGCAATTATACAAATGGCCATGAGATTACAGGTGAGGAAACCATTTGTTTTGTTGTACATACTGCATAACATACCATTATTGATCATGTGCGACCAGCAACTAGATGTTTAGATGTATTTTGGTTAAAAGTAAAACAATATATTTATTTTGTTGCTAAATCTCAAATCGCTAAGTGTAAGGAAAGCAAGATTTTTGCTGTTTGTATGTTTTAAGATTTGTAAATTATATCTGAAATTACAAATGTAAACATTTGCATTTAAATGTTTTCCAGACATTAATACATCTGAGAAGCATTACAAGATTGAAATGAAATTTTAAAGACAGATTGAAACGTTTATATATATATATATGTGTGTGTGTGTGTGTGTGTGTGTGTGTGTGTGTGTGTGTGTGTGTGTGTGTGTGTGTATACACACTGGGCCCCCTATATAATTATCACCTACTGTATTTTCTTAATATTTAGACATGTCTCAGAACACCTTTTTAATCAAGGATGCCTCATATTTCAAAGTTTTAATTTGTACTTCCCACATGGTTTGTTTGCAGTCCAGCTACAGACCACTTCAGCAGCTTTTGAAGGGTTTTTGTTACAAGCCAGAGCTGTAGGAGGAACTGTTCCTGTTGGAACTTTTAAGCTTCTAACCTCAGATACGACGCTCCTCGCCTGTAATGGAGCGACTGTGAGTTTTTCTCCACTCTGGCATATAAGCACCTCATTAGTATTATTAATCCTTGCAAGGATTAGTTCATAATGTGGCAAACAAAAAGTGTTTCAATAGAAAAATATGCAGATATGCCATCTCCAGGGTTACGCTGATCCATAAAAGGACATTAACCCTTATGTTATTACATTATTATTTATTATATATTTATATTATATTATATATATTTATTATATCATTACATATAGAAAAAGTAGTCTAAAAAAGCTATGCTTCACACGGACACGACAGAAAGAACTAATTAATAATCCACTCTGTTCCACACAGAAACTGCAGAAAGAATGAATTGGCAGAAAAGAATGAATTGATATTCCATTCGGTTTCACACGGATACGACAGAAACAATGAATTGATAATCGACTCCGTTCCCTTCTACTTCTAGGGTTCAGCAGTGGCCCATAATTCCAAATCAGCCAAGAGGTCTATCCAGGCAACATGGAAAGCACCATCATCTGGAGTCCTCACTAACATACAGTTCCTGTATGTAGCTCTACAAAATTACACAAAATAAAACAGATCGTTAAATACATCTTATGTAAAACTGACCATTTGATACAAAACGTTTTTCAAAAATAATTTATTTGCAATAAAAATTGCTCCTGTTTTGAGTTTTTTTCTGTGCTTTACTTCTTTTCCAGAGTGACTTTTGTTGAAACATTTGGGACCTTTTGGGTTAATGTTAAAAGCCCTGTTTTAACCTACACTAACACGAACGGACAGGCTGTCACAAGCACCGCACCTACGATTAGCATTGGTAATAACACTGCGTCCACAGCTACCACTGTAAGTTAATTATGTTTCAATAGAGAAAACTTTTTCTTTTCTTTTTTTACATGTAATATACCTTCATTATCTATTGGTTGTGTAATAGTTGTTATAGTTGTTAACCAATAACTTCACTTCAATGAATGCACTAGTTTTTTCTGTTATTAAGTTAGGCAATTGATACTCTGTTAGGGTCATGTGTATCTTAGGATTCTAACCAGTCTTTTGTTTCAACAGTCCATCAGTGCTGCTGGATGTGGTGTCACTAAAGTTTGCTTCAGAAACCCTTCAAGCTGTGACCCAGCGGTCAGCACTAGTTGTTACTTCATGTCGTCCATGGCTGTCTCTGGCCAATCAGGGGTGTTTCGGTTTGAGATGACAGGTCCAACATCAGGCTATGTTGCCATGGGCTTCTCAGACGACCAGCGCATGGTAAGACCTTATTCTTTTAGACTTTTAATATGGATCACATTCATACAGTTCTTGCGGTCTGTTGTTTCAGACACTTTAACTCTGCTGCTGGAGTCAAGGCAACACCCATTGAGGCACACATACCAAACATCTTTTCTATGCGTGTAGGATTTTATAAAGTTGGACATAAGATTCTTTGGATTCCAGATTGTTCTACATTTAATGTATCTTTATATTTTCTTGAAATAACATAAATAATAGGTAATTTACATATTAGCAATTAGCCTGCCGAACAAAGTATACAAAGTAGTATTCTGCATATTTATTTCATTTCATCCTAAGGCTAGAAGGGACACCATGTATTTTAATACACCCTGTTAACTTCCCCTACAGTTTGGAAAAAGTGACGTTTAGTCTTCAAGGACAACACAATAGCATGGCAGTATTGGCTCTGTCATAGTAGTACTAGTGTTTGTTTAGGAATTGAAATATTGTACCTCATTCAATGTATCTGATTGTACTCTGAATCTGTGTTACTTCTTTCTTCAGGGAAATGATGACATTTACATCTGTGGTATCGACAGTAACGGTCTCCCTCGACTGCAACACGCCCATTCAACGGGGAGAGTAACCCCTGATATCATAGCACTGGTAAAATACAGTCCCTTACGGAATTTTGTTAATAATGGCATGCATTTCCAGCAATCATTTTTGCATGTTTGAGAGATCTGCTAAATAAATGGATACCCTAAACCAAGATTTATTATCAATTTACTTTTAAACAGACAAGGGATCATTTCAATATATTTTGTATATATTTTTTAAAGAAATAGTTCGTTGTTATCATATTAACACCAGTGTATATGTCAATCATTCTCAGGGAAATGTTACTGATATAAAAGCCAATTTTAGTAATGGCATCATCAGCTGTTCCTTCACGTCCGCGAACCCCATCTCAACTCAGAGGAGCCTCAATCAAGCAAAATCAGACAGAGAAGGACAAGAAGGAGGAGAAGAAGAAGAAGGAGAACAAGAAGGAGAAGGAGAAGGAGAAGAAGAAGAAGAAGGAGGAGGAGAAGGAGATGCAGTAATAGTAGAAGGAGTACAAGTCCCAAACAGTCCCTCGTATTTCTTCCAGTTTGTCTATGGAGCAACATCCAACGGTATTTCTAAGGAAAATGTGATGTTGACAAAACAACAATGAAAAGAAAAAAAAAAGATATATATATATATATTTGATAGAGCCTGTAGTCGCAAATGTATTATATTCTAAAGGCAATCCTGATGTTCCTGATAACAATCATTGATAAAAAGAAAAAGCATAACACTTTGAATCCTCCAAAGAAAGGGATTACATTTTCATTACAATTCAAGGCCATGACAATATCTCCTTAAAATATACAGTATTTGGAAAGTTTGATTGCTAATTTGTATATATATGTATATATATATATATATATATATATATATATGTTATATACAATTTTACTCCATGATAACATTTTCAAGAAACTTGGTTTTCAATAATTGTTTTTTACTTTTGACAGGCCAAATACAATTACATAGCAAAACATTAATCAGTACTACCAAAGTGGCCCTTTTCATTCCCACGACTGGCACTGCTAATGGCGCTGCATCCACAACTAGCACTGCTAATAATGCTGCATCCACAGCTAGCACTGCTAATAGCGCTGCATCCACAACTAGCACTGCACCCACAAATGGCACTGTAAGTTAATGCCCTTGATCATCCATTGATTGCGTAATAGTTGCAATGTTTTCTAACCAATTAATTCACTCCAATTGTTGCACTTGTTTTTCTGTTATTAAAGTTATATGGTTAGACTATTGAGATTGTTTTAGGATCATATGTATCTTAGGATTCTAACTGGTACTTTGCCTCGACAGTCCATCAGTGCTGCTGGATGTGGTGTCACTAAAGTTTGCTTCAGAAACCCTTCAAGCTGTGACCCAGCTTTCAGCACTAGTTGTTACTTCATGTCGTCCATGGCTGTTTCTGGCCAATCAGGAGTGTTTCAGTTTGAGATGACAGGTCCAACATCAGGCTATGTTGCCATGGGCTTCTCAGACGACCAGAGCATGGTAAGATTTCCTTCTTTCAGACGTTTTCAAATGTTTATTTAGTAAAATAAATTAGGTTTCTGTTTTGGCAGATCGTTAAATAACAGACTCCTTAATTCTGCTCCCCTCTTGAGTCAAGACAACCAACAGATATATTGTCAATTGTATTATATTGTTGATCTGCAAAAGATAACAAATAGAAAAATAACATCCTACATGTAATTCATTCAGTGTATACAATGGACTCTAAATTTGTGTTCCTTCTTAATTTAGGGAAATGATGACATTTACATCTGTGGTCTTGGTAGCAATGGGCTTCCGCAATTGCAGCATGCCTATTCAACAGGGAAAACAACACCTCAAGTCATTGCACTGGTACAATGCAGTACTTTACTGACTTTTCTGAATGATGGCTTGCTCGCCTCACTTGTTCCTAAATATGTTTGCCTGTTTGACTGCTGCTAAATAGTTTGAATTGTCTGTACACTATCAGTTAACGAACACTTATTCAAAGGCGTTTATCTGAACTTTATCTGCATTTTCTGTGAAACATATAAAGAGTGATTTTAATCAGTATACAAGTATTTAAAACATTCAATCGTTTATTGAAATCATATTAACACCATATGTTAATCATTCTTAGGGGAATGTTACTGATGTAAATGCCAATTTGAAAAATGGCATCATCAGTTGTTCCTTCACATCCGCAAACCCCATCTCAACTCAGAGAAGCACAACCTCCAACCCCTCCTACTTCCTTCAGCTTGTCTATGGACCAACATCCAACGGTACTTTTAAGGAATATTTAATGTGGAGATAACAGCTATAATGCACAACAAATTATTTGATTTGAGCTGCAATAAACTTTTCCATAACTGTTTTGTACTTTTTACAGGGCAAATAAATGTACATAGCAGAACTTTTGTCAGTGATACCAAAGTGGACCTTTCCATACCTCTGACTGTAGAGGATGCAGGTCACCCACCTATTATCAAAGCTCATGGTAAAGTTTTCATCTTTGCCATTTATGACGTCTGCTGATATTTATTGGTGATGGTGATTCCTATCGATTCATATAATGCTAGATATGGTTAACGGGTCATAAGGGAAAGTTTTTGCAAGCACAATGTCCTGTTTTCGAGGGTGCTGACAGAACAATATGACTATATCAGAAGTTTTTAAACATCCATTTGTTGGCATCATTTAACTTAAATCTAGAATCTCCTGTTGGTGTCTAATGATGTTAACACACAAGTCATTGTGTTTGTAAGGAAAAACCTTCCACTTTCTGATCTAACTAAAGAAACGTGGTTCTGCACCATGTTGTGATTCAGGTGCTTTGATGTTGATTGCCTGGATGACGACTGGGAGTCTAGGAATGATAATAGCCAGGTATATGAAAGCTACAACAAAGGGAAACCAATTTTGCGGGAAAGACCTTTGGTTTCTGGTAAGGCTCTGTTTCTGTTCAATATAAAACTTCCAGACATGATTTATTTAATCTGATAGATGTATTATTCAAAAAACATTAAAGGGCTGTTACTTTGTGTATTGTGTTCTTTGTTAATGTTTGATCCTATTGACTGTTTCACGTTGATACTCAACGTCATCTGATCCACAGGCTCACGTTGGACTGATGATCCTCACGGTTGCTGCCACCATCATTGCCTTCGTCCTGGCCTTTGTTTACGTCGGAGAATGGGCGGGTGATGCAGTGAGTTAACGTTACACTCTTATTTCAGTTGTACAATTTTATTAAAAAAATTATTTCCACTATGCTGCCGTGAACATTCAAACCAAGGGCCATATTGTTTAATTTGCTAGCAGGTCACTCATTGTGAAAACCATTAACCCCTGGTGTTATTTCAGGGTTCTCATCCAGTGTTAGGAGTCTTGGTCATGATTCTCTCCTTCATTCAACCATTTTCTGCCCTCTTCCGTTGTGGACCTCAGCATCATCTGTGAGTGACTACATGTGCATTCAATGCATGTGAACGTTGGTGTTTGCTTACATGTAAACTTTCTTGTCTCAGTATGTGTTCACATATAATTGACCTTGCCCAAAAGAAGTAATCCAACCTTTTTTGTTTTACTTTTAACAGGAGATACATATTCAATTGGGCACACGCTTTGAATGCTCTAGCCATAAAATTTCTGGCTGGTAAGGATCTTATTTCCCTTTAACTCGAAACTGGCAAAAGCATATAGATTTTATTCAAAACCAAGTTATTAATGTGACCACGTGACTTTACAAAACAAATTAACATATTTATTAATTGTTAATTGACTGTTATTGATTAACTTTCATGTGTGAATTTTCTTTCACAGTGGCAGCCATATTTACTGGTCTGCAGTTGTTTGACGTCACGGATGGTTGGCTGATGAAGGTCATGGGGGGATTTGCTGGATGGGAATTGCTCTTCTTCATCATACTAGATTTCCACAGCAGAAGCAAAACGAAAGGTGAGTTCAGTCATGGATATTATACATTTCAGAAAAGGGGGAAAACAAAATGTCATGGACTGAAGTAATGTAAGTATTCTACGATCCAGCAAAACGTCCTTTAAGTGCAATAAATCTATTGTGCAATGTATTATAAGTAAGCATCAAGTCTTCATGGGAATGTGTTGTTGCTTTTTTAAATTAAATTAGATCTTCTAATGTGATCATGCTTGACTTCATTTAATATGTATTCTTGTTAACTGACAATAATAATAATAAGACTAATTTTTGTTTTCATTTAGAAACTGTAGAGAGCAGCACCTCTAAGTTAGTAAGTTGAACATTGTTTACGATGTCACAACCCATTTAAAACAGGATATGCTGAAACTATGCGAAACATCCAGCATCATAAGTATCAGTTTTGTCATTTTATTTGGTTTTGTTGTCTTTCCTTCTCTAGAAAAACATTGACTGGTTAATACTGGTGATATATTTCCTGTTTGTTCATATGCTTATTTTTCTTTCTTTTCTACAGGAACGTATGGACTGGATAATACTGGTGATATATTTCCTGGGAAACTTGGCTTTTCTGGTGGCTCTGCTTGTTGGGATTGGACAGTAAAATCGAGACAACTTGCCAGAAAAAAGAAAGCATAACCAATGAAACCTATGTGATGTTAGTAGTAAAGTTGTAAAGTTGTAATAATGTTTACTGGATGACTTTTATATTTGTATATATTGTGAACCTTTGTAAAAAGGCTTTTTTTTTTGGTATGCGGAATATCTGTTTCAAATGACTACAGTCATTTGATAATAAGTGTAATATAGTTTTTCTGGATTCCTCAGGTAACTTACTTTAATTTCTTGTTTTATAATTAAGACAATTTTATACTTCAGAAATGTTGTCATAACCTTTGTAAAATGTCAAGCAACTTTATTCCAATGTTTTTCCTTCGCTGTTACTTTTATTATAATGCTTTTTACATGTTGGAAAATTGGAATACATTAAACCACAAAGTGAGAAACAAGCTCCAGCTAATCTTTGAAAATCTAATAATTGAATCATCAATATGTAATAACTGCAGTAGCCAGGGATGGCATAAGAGTCAACTAGCTGATCACACGCTAAACACTGGCTTAGCATAGCAATATATATCAGATTCATGTTAGGTTTTTTTATTTAAAAATAATCAATAGTGCTTATAGATTTCAATACACAAAACCGTACTAAGTACACAAAAACCTACGATATATCACAATAAAAATGGCCGTTGTGACAACCCAAATGCTGGGTTAGACTGTTTCTGGGTTGTTTTGCCCCATATTTGAGATGGGGCATCTACTTTTGGGAGACAATAGGACACCAGAGGGAGACAAAAATACAACGAACTCACCAGGAACAGAATCCATGACGCTTTCTCATCTTTTTTACAACCTTACAGGTGCATCAAATTTCCGGTAGGTTTTTGTGCAATCACAGCACTTTCACAGCAAGATCCAAAGAGGAACAACTGAAAGGTGTACTAAAATGGGACTCGCACAAGAACTGTCATCTGCACAGTTCCTCAAAAAGACCGCATTGGAAATCTGCCGCTTATACTTATTTCTCTGTGTTAGTGAGGGTGACAGGAGCCATATTTCATTTTTCTTTTGTTTTGCTTTTTTGGACTGACTTATTCTTTTTTGTTTTCTTCTGGTTGTAATTTTCCCCAGCCTACCACTGGCTATTAGGCCTTGTCGTTAAGAGACCAACCAGAGCCCAGTCTCATCCCTCCACCGTTTGATGTCACCGCAACAATCCGAAGAACAACAGAAAAGAAAATCCACCATAATTGCTGCAACTTGTAAAAAAATGTTTTAAACAACTCTGCATGCTCCTTTTTTAAACGTTCTGTGCTCTGGTGAGCTGCAGATATTTTGCATTGGATTGGATCAGTTTGACCAAACCAGTTAGCCAAAGGAGAAACAACAGAGAACCTAACCACAGGACAGAAACTAGGAAATGTTTACAGTTCTAAGAACTAGGCCCGATATTGCCACAATTTCCAAGCCTTCTCTAGTTTCTTACCCTAACCCCAACCCTCCAACTAACTCAAACCAGTGGAGATTAAGTTCAGAAAAACAATTTTCTGTTTCAGGTTGGGTTCATCAGAATGCAGCGTCCAATGGTCTCATGCCATCTTGTTGCCTTGCCATATATGTACATGCCATCCTATCCAACTATTGTGAGATCTGACTTTTGTCTAAAATCTAATGATTTGGAAATATCCCAATGTCAACAAAAACCTGGTAGGACGCCAAGAAATAGCCCATGTAGCATAATATAAAATAAACCAGAGTACATTTTTTTTACAAAGAGTGAACTCCTTTTTCTTTGATCTTTTTAATTTAACTTACACAGATCTTTTAAAATCTTGTCAGGCCCACATTCCAGTCATGAAGTCTGATTCATGCAGTCTACAATGTAGAGATAAGCATTGGCATACATTGGTCTTGCCTATGTATGGCGGCATGTGCAATGTGGTGTATGTTGAAGTGTGTGTGTGTGTGTGTGTGTGTGTTTTATTATGAATAGATGAACTCATGTTTGGAATTTGTTTTCAGGTACTTGTGGAAAAATTTATTTTAGTGCTTTAGCAAAGGGCATCGATGCTTTGAACTCTTTTTATGCCTGGCAGACAGAACAGATTAAAGAATAGTGATCTGCCAAACACACAATTTTTTAATGATTTTCTCATGTACATCAGACTTAAAATTCAATGAGAAAGATGCAAAAAATAACTCCTATTTTGTTTCCAAACAGCTCCAAAGAGACTCAAGTTTGTGTTCCTTTACTCTGCCAACGATTAAGCTATTAAAATAGTTTTTCATTATTTGAAAACAAATTGCCATCAACCCCCACCCCTCCGTTTTAGCCTCTTTTCTCTCGAAATTCCTGTGTGCAAACTCTTGCCATCCCATAATTTCCTCTCTCTCTCCTCATCCCCTTCTCCTCCCCTGCGTTCTGAGTCTGCCATTCTGACATTAGGTTACCGCCCGTCAACTCCCTGGATTGATTGATTCCAGGTGTGTCCTACTGTTCCCCCGACTCAACCTTTCATGGCTGCTATGGCAACGGCTGTCCAGGAACTGTCAACACCTTCTATGGAATGAAAGGCATAGAAGCTTGGGGTGGAAAAATACCTGGATTCTCGAGCCAGTCAGTCAGCACAATAGACACTATAGGGACAAACCACTTTGTTACCTCTCGTGTTCTGGTTTCTTAGATGGTTTGTTTGTTTGTTAGTGAGGCTTTGCTTTGAGAGCTTGGGAAGAAGATCTTGCTGGGCCTGCCGTAGTCAGAAGTACTTCGCTCTCAAGTGACAAAGTTATTTTCCATTGTTTTATTAACCTTTTTTTCCTTTAATTGTAGTTCTATTTTCGTTAATTTCACAAATCTAATGGTTCTTACTGTGGTGATGGCCAATGATATAAACATGCACGCCAAATGAGTTACGTATAACAACGCTGAATTGGAATGAACAAAGTGCCAGTGGCATGCCACCTACAACAGGGCTTTTATAGTCGGTTAAGGTTGCTGTTTGTGGAAAAAGCTACAGTATATGTCTAATAGCTGTTATCTGGCAAGCAAAGCAATGAAAATCAAGTAAAAAAATCAATCGCACATTGCTCTGCATTGGCAAGAATAAAATATGCAATCTTATAATGTTTACTTATTTGTTAAATTGTTTTGCTCACATTTGTTGCACACATGATGCATTTTCTCGTATGTCAAGTATTTGAGTAATGGATTAAACAGCAAATGGCACAAGGATACCATTGAGTAAATCAAGCCGGGCAATATGGTGCAAACAGTGAAACTGTTTCTCAGGGAGCTAGGCTTTCTCTAAGTAGAAACAGGCACGCACTGCCCAGAGGAGAGCTTTCATCTCTCTGTCTCTCCACTTCATATGAACTTTACCTAACGGCTGTTTTTCTCGCATTTCAGGGAATCTACTGTTTCATTTAAAAATAATCTGTATATAATATTGAACATTAATCAGGAGGAGGTTGACCAAGAGATAAAGCCAGATAAAGCACCTGCCTCGAGGTGCATGGTTTGAAACAGTGGTATCTTCAAAATCTATAACCGTGCATACGTTTCCCCACAAAAAAAATATACATGAAAAAAATAAATGGACAGTGCCATTTTCGTTGGACCACCTTTGCCCATGGCGTGGGGTCGTGTTCACAAACTGCTCTGAGGAGACTCAAGCCCTTGATCCGACCTCGTGCCAGAGATGAAATACCTTCTATTGGCCGTGTTTGTTATAATAAAATATCTATTTTTATTATTTGAAAACAAATTGCCATGGTTGAGCCTCCCTGCCTCTCCAATTTCCTGTGCGCAAAATCTTGCCATCCTATCATTTCCCCTTTCTCTCTCTCTCTCTCTCTCTCTCTCTCTCTCTCTCTCTCTCTCTCCTCATCCCTTTCTCCTCCCCTGGGTTCTGAATCGGACATTCTGACATTCGGATTGCCTCCCGTCCACTACAAGGATAGATGCTATATCCAGGTGTGTCCTCGTGTTCCCCCGACTCAACCACCACCACCCCCACTCTCTCCTCGTGGCTGCCATGGTAACAAGTGTCCTGGGACTACGGGTATGGAAGCTTGAGGAGGAAAAATACCTGGATTCTCAAGCCAGCCTCTCCACCCAACTCCAACGTGTTGAATAAAGAACGATGTGCCCACTCAAACAACTTTACAAATGTTTATATTATCGTTCTTATTTTTCTGAGTTTTGACAGTTGACATATTATCATGTGACAGAGGTAGTTTAGAGAGTGTCAGGTAGACTAAGATAGTAGAAGAGGAGGATGAGAATGAGGAGGAGAAAATTGGAAGCTCTCGGCCCAGGTGCTCCACAAAGAGGTTTAGGTAATGACCAATACCCCCAAAACACACACACACACAAAGTCTCTCTTACACACATATCTCACACACGCCACACACACCTCAGAACACATCTCTCCTAAATAGATTGGCTTGGATAAAGGGAAAGAGGCTTGGAGGTGAACAGGCAAAAAAAAAAACAGAGCTGGCACCAACAATGGAAATTGACACTCGCCAGAAAAGTGGACAGAAAGACAAAAAGTAGAACGCTGAAAGTGAACAAGGAAGCAAAAGGAGAGACAGATGGAGAGTAGATCTTCAGAGCCTAAACGATGTGATGCACACCATAGCTTTGTGGGGGTAACTTGAGATAGCCGCAATGTTAAGCCAGATGTTTGAAAAAGAAAGCTAATTACTGTTAACCCTCAATCTTTGTTGATGAACCCAAAAGGTTGGCCTTTATAACTGTGCAAACAGGAAACGATTCAAGTTTATGTTGTGTAGGGAGAATCAACTTCACATGTCTAAATCCCCCTGCCCATTTGGTTCTTGAGGAGGGTGTAAAATGCTCTCCAGACCAGAGAGACAGGACATTTATCTTGATAAGATAACAAGGCCTGGTTTCGGTTTTTCTGCATGAGAACAAGGTTTTAAATCTTTAGATAACACCTTTTGGGTCTGAACAGAGGACCCCATGGAATGCCAGGAAAGGAGGGGGAAGCCCGTTCCCTCTTTCAAGGGAGATTGATTCTACCAGAGAGCCAATTTACCTCTGTCCCAACAACCAAATCTGAATTTCCAAGGACTAAGAGATTGGTTGTTTAGCAGAGTAACTAAACAATAATCGAACAAGGACATTGACAATGGTGAGAATTGAAGTATAATATTATGTTTGTACTTACATGAGTTTATTGAATGTATAAGTATGTTTAGTTTTAGAAGATAACTCTTCTTTTCCAGCTATACTGTTTGGTACTAAAACATTTGTAACAAGGAGACATAGACTTTACATAACTTTGTAGAACATTTCCAAGTTTGATAATAGAAACACATGGATTTAGTCAAAGCTCTATAAATTCCATGCGGTCACCTATCTTTGCCTGCCCCCAAACCTGTGTCAAGGGACACACCCTCTTTGACCGTTTGAGAAAACAGGCCTTTACGATTAACCTATCTTGAGGAGGGAAAGATCATCCCTGTCGAAATCAGAAATGATTGCGCAACTTAATCAACCACGCGATCTGCTTCACAAGGCCGCGTTCCATCAAGAACTTTG
>JAVQIZ010043600.1:0-10072 GCA_036023535.2 Galaxias brevipinnis | reverse complement strand
TTATGCTTCCTTGTTATCATGTTTTTATCATGTTTATGTAAAGAGTTATGAAGTGCTGTAAACGCAGATATCGGTTTGTACTTTTGTTAGATGTGACACCGTGACTGTGTATGGTGTGTGTCTGTGAATAAGGTCAGAGCATGTCTTATAGCGTCCGTATGCATTCTGTTTGTGGGAATTTTAGTAAATAAATAGGTGATTAAAGGTGGGTCTGTTGAATTTACCCAAGTCACTGATACTGTTCAGTCTTATTGTTGGATCTACTCGTTAAAATCAGTTCATGTGAACTATTTGAGGCCTTGGAACTAAATGAGAAAAAACGTCTTAAGACAGTACTTTAACAGTCTTATTTTGCTATCTATGATACGGAAGGTTATGTAGGTTGGTGGGTGTGCAAGCTCCTCCATTTGCTAAGCGTTCTTTGACCATTTCTACCGGATTTGTCATTTTTTCTTTCTTTCTTTCTTTCTTTCTTTCTTTCTTTCTTTCTATCTTCTCTGCAATTTATTTTTTAATTTTTTTATTTATGTTATTTTTTTCCTGTAATAATTTTTTCATAGCCTGCCACTGCTCTCACTGCTTGCAGTTATATTTTCTTTTGGTTTTCTTACAATCTTAGAATTATTATTATTATTATTATTATTATTATTATTATTATTATTATTATTATTACAATACTACTACTACTACTACTACTAATAATAATAATAATAATAATGATGATGAATATAATAATAATAATAATAGAATTATAAATGAATGCAAATATTTTGAAACCCAAGCAGAAATAGAGAAACTAAAATATGATAGATGAAAAACCCTGTCTGCTGCATAATAGCAGCCAAATATTTGGCCTCTTCTCACAACCTAAGGGACAGTCAGTGGAACGATGCACTAAGTTGAATGTACCATTTGTTCATCCTATTGTTACTGTTGTTATTATTATTGGTACATGCTATCGGTACGCACTGTCATGTTAGGGTTAGGGCTATGTTTGCTTTGGCAATATCAGAATTTGTCTTTTCATGTAAAAAAAAAACTCATTACATTGAAAATTTAAGAGAGAGAGAGAGGCAGGGAGAGAGAGATGTTTCATCAGAGTTAGGACTAAGATTCAGGGGTCAAGATTGGTCGAGTTCTTGAGAAAGTTATTTGAAAGAAGCTACAGTAGGATAAGTGTCTGACACTTCATGATAAATTCAACTTAAACATATAGTGATATAAGTAGGTTATTACGTTATTGGCTCCAATTATTACATTTTTTCAGTTTTTTTTTATAGCAAACCAATAATGTAATAACCGGTCAATAATGTAATAACTTATTACGTTATTGGAAAAAAGTTATTACGTTATTGGTAAGTTATTACATTATTTATAAGTTTATTACATTACAGTTTATTACATTATTGGTAAGTTATTACATTATCGGCTTTTATTACATTAAGAACGGGAAAATTATTATGTTATTGGCAGTTATTACATTATCGGCAGTTATTACGTTATTGGCTGCTACAATGTTCAATAAACTATTTTTTTCCAAACAGCCTGCAGCACCTCTATTCACCCTCTGTCTGACACACTCCATTTTAGCTCCTGTCTCTTTAAGAGAGAGAGTAGCTCCCTTTGGCATGGACTATAGGCTTTGTAACTTTTCAGACCTTTTACATGCACAAAAGGCTATATAACATTCTAAAGGAAAAGGACAAACCCAAAAAGCATAACAGGGCCCATTAATGACAGTGGAAAAAAAATTAGCAATGATATATTATTATTATTCATATTGTTATTATTAGTGCCCACTGAAGTGGCACACTCTTGTACTCTCGCATACTTATTATAATTTTTTATTATTATTATAGGTTCTTCTGTAACCACCCGTATCTCAATATCCGTACATGCTACACATACGGTTTATTTATCAAAACGTAGTTGGTTACTTTTTATACTGTGACATGATTTAATGTAAGATATTAATGTACTATTTAATAAACTGCTAAAAATTGAAATTTTTCACACTTTTTCACACTTTTTCGAATGTCCTCGCAGATCTCAGCCTCAGTACATGCTACACATACGTTTCATATATCAAAACGTGCGTCATGGTACGCAGATTTATGGTTTTTAAAAATGTCTCATTTATAATTTATAAATTTTTAATTATTATTATTAAGCATGCATTTTAGAGGTCTCAGCTGAAACGCTACTCCTCCTACAAATGTTATGTGTCATACTGTATATGGTTCTAATGTCAAAATAGATCATCATGGTGCATTGTAATCTTATTCAGATTTTTTATATAAATAATACTTTTATGATTATGCAAATATGCAAATAATCCTCATTTGCATATACAACTTAAACTGAATTATCTCACTGAAATTTTCATGCGAGACACACGGTTCATACATCAAAATGCTCAGCTTGACATGCTTGATCATACAATGTAAACAATTGCAGAAAATATTATGGGATGTATGAGGTACAATCACATTTTTCAGCTTTAATGTTACAAACACTGTTCCAACTGCATATCGCTCAGCGTGGCCTGTTTAGTCAACGTACTAAATATCATATTGATCCATCCCATCATTTTTAAGTTTTACAGTTTTAGTGCCTCTCCCATAGAATTACGGTCAAGTTGTAGCTCAGTGACCGTTTATAGTACAGACATGATTGATGTATGTACATACTCAGGGGAGCATACTGATCAAAGTTGCAAAGATTCATCTTGATATCATTTATACTTTTTGACTTCTGAAATGCATGGTGCTCTATGGAGCCTCATTGACTTCCATTTAAATTGTAGCTCAATTACTGTTAATGGTAGACTTAAGATCAAGGTATCTAAATACTCAGTACAGCATACAGATTAAAGTTGGACAGTCATTGAGCTACAATGTGTGTGTGTGTTTGTACATACATACATACGTACATACATACATACAGTACATACATACATACATACATACATACATACACACACACACACACACGCACATGCATACATATCATATATTTTCTTATATTATAATGCATTTATCATATATATATATACATATAAAATATATATATAATATTATATACATTAGATATTTTTCTGAGGATTATAATACTTTATAGTATTTAATGGGCTTCTTTGACACCCATTCTAATTACAGACGGTTTCATACAGTTACATACTGTATATATGGTTACATTAAACATACAGAATACACATGTTTTACTGTTTTAAATAGTTTACATTCATACAGTATTAAATGTAACATCATAAGTCAATCTTTATAGCATATAGTTGTGGGCACACACATTTTCTTCAGAAAATGTTATACTATGTAGTTCATATTGTTATTATTATTATTATTATTATTATTATTATTATTATTATTATTATTATTATTATTATTATTATTATTATAGCAACAGACTTAAAACCGGACCTTTTGCTCTGGTCCAACCCATTGCAATCTGCAGTTTTTGGAGCTACAGTTCCATGGGAAGAGGCAGTGTACAGGGCATATGGACGAAAGAACCTCTGGAACAATGGATTTTTGGTAATATCAACAACTGAAAGGGAGGCAAGGACTTGGGCACATACCCTTAAAGCTGTGCCAGACATACCAGAAAGGAAGAATCCAATCTGTGCGCTTAAGTAAAGACCAAAGGGAAGTGTCCTGTTTTCGGGCCAGGTTGAGAGTGCAGAGCAGGTATAGCATAGGGAAAGAAGGTTCACCTCTGGACAAACTTGTGGTTCCTGCTGAGCGAGCTAAGCCATCAGCAATACAGCAAAAGGGGATGTAACACCCAAGGTTAAGAGGTAAGCCTCCAGAGTGGGTTTTTACCAAGCAATACTCTCTAGGTCGCTTTCAGTTTTTTGAAACAATTATTTTATAGCCCACTTTCAAACTAATTTTGAAACGGTAGGCCATCTCTACACAACACCGGATGGTCTGCTTGCAAAGCTGCTTTTAATAGTAGGAATAGGAAAATTTACATTTATATATATTACAATCTCAACTTCACATAGGACACAGACACTACTCACTTTTTTAACTCAAACAGTAATTTTATTAGTAATTTAATTTTTAGACTGGTCTATTGTACACATAACGTTGAATGCATTACAAAAAAAGCTTCAAATTGTAGTTTTAATGTATGTTTTCACTTAAGCCTTGAGGCTGTAACAACAGAACCGACACATTTCAAGGAGTTGACTGAATTGCTTTAAAATTATTGCAATAGTCCCCCACATAAAAACAGTTCTGCATCAAGTCTTATGTCTTATCAATATTTCCATGTTATTTGGAATAGGTTCAGTAATCACCAAAGAAAAGAGAGAAAATTACATTCATCCCACCCTGCCCAACATATAAGGGCTGTTGGTGCAACTGCCATCCTGGGTGACAATCCTAAAAGGTTTACTCCAGAGATTATGTCACAGGAGGGCAGTGGATGGCTGGCTAGGCTCATTTAAACAGGGAGGCTGTTAGGACCCAGGGAGTGCCCTTGAAGTAAATATAGCCTGCTATTAGAGGAGGGTCAGTGAAGGCCAGAGCTGACAGCCCAACACCCCCCTCCACCCCCACCCTGATCGCGTTGCCTGAAGGAGAGACTGAGCAGTGAGTTCGGCACAAAGCGGACAGAGCTTTGGTGGATTTTGTGAGTGTGACAGTGAGATGGATGCTAGCGCAAATGTGACAGTGTCCTTGTGATTGTTTGTCTTTAAGAATTGCATGTGTATAGATTTTGCTTGTACTGTTAAACATTTTTTATGTTTGCATGTGTCTAGTTGTATTTTTTCTTTAAAGGGCGTGTGGGTTACTTCATTATAAAAGAAATTTTTTGTCCATATCTTCTGTCTGCAGTGGAGAGCTAAGTGTGTGTGGGTCTGAGAGCAGGAAAGGTAGTTTCATTTGTTCGCCAATTAGTGTTTTGGTAAGTATACCTTATACAAGTGCAAGATATTAGCTGGTGACAGTCTTAACTACTAACCACTGCTAACTTGCACTAAATATCCATGTTGTACAACATGGATTACCACTATCATATGATAAATTCCCCTATAGACGCTAAGCTGGTTTATGTTAACGTTTTACAGTGACTTGAAGATTTATGTGTTATTATAAATTTAAACACCATTCAGTATTGTATTATAAAATGTCACTTTAAAAAAAATATTCACGTTGTTTTGATTTAATTTTGTTTGTGATAGGGGATCTGGATAACTACATGTATAAATTATTAGGGTATGCATTTCAGAGACCATTATCCTTGCAGAGGCAAAATGCTCCAGTTGTGCAAAGTCACCAAATGTCTGTTCATCAGTGACGGTCGTTCAGCATGCAGCGAGGACCTCCTCCAGCAGGAAGCAATCACGCTGTGTATCAACGTGTCCCGCCTGCAGCCCTTCCCCTCCTCCCAGACTGCTACAATACGAGTGCCTGTCTACGACGACCCCAACCAAGACTTGTACCACTACTTTGACCCCTGTGCTGATGCCATTGCTGATGAGGCAGACAAAGGTGGCCACTGTGTAGTCTACTGCAAGAATGGCCGCAGTCGTTCTGCAACGATATGTATAGCTTACCTGATGAAGCACCGCCAGCTCTCCTTGAAGGACGCCTTTCAGGTGAGTAGAGGTGGCTCGACCAAAACAAAGGAAGATATTTCTGATTACAATTCACCATTCACGTCAAAGCATTTAATCTCTGTGTATCTTTCTATCTCAGAAAGTAAAGACTTCCCGCTCAGTGGTGGATCCCAACCCAGGCTTCTGGGCCCAGCTTGAGAAGTATGAACTGGAGCTAAACAGAATACCAAGGGAAGACAAAGCTCCCACCTCATAGAGTCTTCCCACATGCTTCAACGATGAAGTTGTTTATTCCTCATACAAATCCTTTAGCTAATCTAATGACCCTCATTTGCCATTTGTAAAAGCCTTAATTGCTGAATGTCGGGGGGGGGGGTGGGGGGGTGGGGGTGGTACTGTATGGCTTTTTGAAATTAACATTGCTTCAGAATAGATACAAAGTCTAAAGATAAGGGAAAGACGGCAGTTGGACTACTTTTTGATGGCTGTAAAAAAAAGGGGGGGGTTCTCCAAAGTAGATATATCCACGCCATCCTGAAAAGGTGCAGTGCCATATTTGACCTTTAGATGGAAGCATTGGCACAGCTTAAGATAGCAACAAAGCCTTTGGGTAGACCTGAGGTGTGACTCAAATGACCCTGTGTGTTTATCTGTCTATGCCAAGGGAATGATCTTAGATAGGACACTTTAGTGCATATGCACAAAGAGCCTTAAGAGAGCAAGCTTCAAATCCCGTGGTGACATCAGTCTCAAAGGAGAACAGTCATGATGATGGACAGTGCTCAATCAATCAGAAACCTCCACGAGAAGGCTGTAAGTCAATGTTCATACGTTCTATTACACTGTCTTTGAGTGTTGTGGTATGTTAACCATACTCTCAGGGAAACTGAAAAAAAGGGTTGATATTAGCAATATCTACACAACAAGCAACCTCAATAATCACACTAGCAATATTACAAGCGTCCTGGCTAACATGTAGGTGCTTTGTTAAACCAATGTAAGTGTACACAACATTGCTTACAACTAGGCATTGAATTTATAATTTGAAGAATGAATGTATTCATGACTTATTTTAAAAATAAAATTTTGTGGCACATCGTCTTTTACTAAAGTGATTTATCATTGGTGTTGTGTGCTTGCACATCTCAGGTGCCACTGCAAGTTCATCATTTTAAATTTGATGACTCAAAAGAGCCATGTTATTTAGCATTAATAAATACCAACATTGAGGTCTCCTAAATATGTCTCATATGTTTATCACTATGCACGTTACTGTAAATCTTTGTGAGTAAAGATTACGGAATAAAGAGATCCAGTGTAAAAGGAAAGAGTGTGAATTTATTAAACAGGATGTTATATCTGTAAGAGTTTAGACTTCGGGGGCATATAGGTAGAACAGAATGACGACTTTAGACTTTGGGGGCTTATAGGCAGAGCAGAACGTAGAGTTTAAGAACGAGTCTTGTCCCACGCTTCACGCACGCTATTGATCCAGACATTGTAGTTGGAGACCTTGGTGTAGACACCAAACTTGTCCACTTTGCCACAGCCCTCTCCCCAGGACACAAGGCCAATGAGGAACCAGGTGTCGCGGTACAGGGTCACCATGGGCCCCCCACTGTCCCCCTCGCAGGCATCCAGCTGACGGCCCAGCACACCTGCACACAGCACGTTGTCAGAGATGTTGTGGGTCATCTGGCGGGTGCACACACTGTGGTCCACCAGGGGCACCTCAATCACATTGAGGGCCGAGCTGTAGCCACCATTCTCCAGGTCGTTCTTGCCCCAGCCTGTCACCACGGTGCGCGTGCCGTTCAGGTGGAGCATACGCTCAGCTAGCTGCTGGCCCGGGAGGCACACGGGGATGATATAGTCAGAAAGGGGGGCGGGAGACCCCAGGCGCAGGAGAGCAATATCGTTCTCCACGGTTTTACGGTTGTAGCTCGGGTGTTTAAACGCCTTGACTACCGGCAAGGTCACTTCAGTAAGCTCAGCCTCAAAGCGATCGTAGTCACCTAAAGGACAAAAAAGAGGACTTCAGAAATATGAGGCCAAGACATGTCTGTGGTCTAGTCACTAGGAATGGGAATTTCACAATATGAATACTTACCTAACTTGACTTTAAAGCGCATGCTATTGCCTAGGCAATGGGCTGCAGTAAGAATCCAGTTAACATCAATCAGGACTCCTCCACACTGGAACTTTCCCATTGCATTCAGCAACAAAGCCTAGTGACACACACAAACACACACATGCACTTTAAAGTTATGGGAGCAAAGAAGTCCTTAAGTGCAGATAAATTTAATTAATATGTGTAGTGAAGGAATCTAAAAGAGCATGAGAAATCTACATTTCAGAAATATTAGGTTAAGTTAATCAAAATACAGAAACAGCATGCATATTGTATTTGAGAATTATATTTATAAATTAGTTAAAGGAATTCAAATTAATTTATCATCTCACACACTTTATCTAACTTATGTGTAGCTTTCCTTCAACAAAGGTAACCTGCACTATCAGCAGCATCTGCTCTGTTCAAACTTTGGAACAGAGCAAAGTACTCTCATTCAAGGCACTACTTTTAATTCTCACAGTACTAGAATGAATGCGAGAAATTCTACCTGCCATGGGCTTTCTCCTTTCTTGCCCACCTGCCCCCCCACCGTCCAGGGAACAAGGCCTGTGATTGGCTTGCTGTAGGAGGACCTGGAAATCAGCAGCTGGCCACATGAGTGAGTACCTTATGAGCAGGGACATGGAGTGGGAGGGAATTATTTAAAACATGTGCCAGGGCCTTCCTGAACATGTCGAAAGAGATGCTTGGAAATGTGTTCAAGTGATCCTACTGGTCAGTGTTTGTAGTTTTATTTGAGTATAACATTTTTATTAGTGTACCGTCAGGAATGCAGCCTCTGCTGTTCTCATTCAGATGATAACCTTTGACACAGCTGCACGTTCGTTGCTGGCGATCGTTCCTCTCTGTGCACTCGTGGTCACAATCGCCATTTTCAACTGAACAATTATAGGCTGTGATGGCTGGAGTAAAAAAAAAAAAACTTGTTTGACAAGCAAAATATTTAACGAAGCAAAAATAAATAAATACATAAAGTGAATCAGTGGATAAATCACAAAAAATTCAGAAACCGAACCTTTCCCTGTCACAAAAGGAAAAACAACTGGTTTAAATGAACAACCTACAACAAAAATGCATGGTCTTATTGACACATTGTGTTTATAGAATCATTGTAATTTAATCTATAATTTACTCATAGTAAATTAACAAGATGCAAAATCATCAGAAACATTCACAAACGAAAAAAACATTGAAATACATTTTTGAAATATCAACATACGCTGGCTGCAGTATTTTCCTTCGTAACCGGGGTTGCAGCGACAGGCATAGTTCTGATAGAGGTCCACACAAGCTCCATGTATACAGACATTTGACATACACTGGTTCCCATCTAAAACATACGGGGTTTACAAAGTCAAACATTTCATTCAAAATATTTAGAATTCATAGAAACAAATGCACAGGCTTACCTGTGTACACTGTCCAGAACTCAAGCTGTAATCAAGTTCAGATATAACTGTTAATAGAAAATAATTATTACAAAAACATAATGGGAATCCATGTACATTAGTGCATCCTACCGTGGCCTCTCTTGTCTGGAAGATCTCCCTTGCCTCCTCAAAATCACACTTCTCCTCCACACACTCTCGCTCCATTGATGGGGCTTTGAGCTCTTCCAAAAAGCTGTTTGCCCTTTTTGAACGGAGAAGCATATGGGCCTCAGGGGCGCTGGAGAACACTGAACAAACCAAGAACAGATCCTCAGTACACTGAACAAACCAAGAACAGAACCTCAGTACACTGAACAAACCAAGAACAGAACCTCAGTAGACCACAGAGAGAAATGTTTGTTTAATACCAAATAACAGTGAATCTATTCAAAAGTAATATTTTGTGCATATTCGTATTATATACAGTTTAGGCCAAAAGTTTAAATACACACTTTAAAATGATCAATTACAGACGGATCAGAAATCAAAGGTTTACATGCAGAGTCAAAAGTTTTCAACTTTTCATTGAATCAAATGCTTGGGGTAGCCTTCCACAAGCTTCTCACAATACTTTGCCGGAATGTTTGCCCATTCCTCTTGCCAGAACTAGTGTAACTCACGTTTGTGGGCCTCCTTGCTCAGACACGCTTTTTCAGTTCAGTCCACAAGTTATCTATGGGATACAGGTCAGGGCTTTGTGCTGGCCACTGTTACTTTCACTTTGTTGTCTTCAAGCCACTTTGTTACAATTTTGGAGGTATGCTTAGGATCTTTGTCCCTCTCAAAGATCCAAGTTTTAACTGTCTAGCTGTCTTGAGGTGTTGCATCAGTGTTTCTAGATAATCCTCCTTCCTCATGATGCTATCTATTTTCTCTAGTGCACCAGTCCCTTTACCAACAAAACACCCCCACAACATGATG
>JAVQIZ010043576.1:0-13892 GCA_036023535.2 Galaxias brevipinnis | reverse complement strand
CCAAAGCCGTATTATCTTTTCTCCACCCTCACACTTATATCTATCTCTCTCTCTCTCTCTCTCTCTCTCTCTCTCCTATTCTGTCCCTTAGTTATTTATACTTGCTACATACCTCATGTTTTCATTCACTTCTTCTTTCACTGTTCCTTTGGTCCCTTTACATTGGTATGCCACTTTCCACCTTCAGTTTCTAACACCATATTTAGAATGAATGCATACCACTGAAGGTTTACTGTTTATAGTTATAACAGTGACTAGTCCTTCGAAATATGAAAGTACACACTGATGAGTGAAGCATTTCTCTTGTTTATTGCAACATGTATCATGTTTGCTTTGTAATATTGACACTACTGTTCAGTTACGCCACTTGCCAAGGCGAATCAGGACATATCATCCTAACATGTTCTTTCAAACTCCTCGTTATCAATCCAACCTCTGCTTGTCTAAAAACTGTGATGGCGCTCACCTTTGGCATTGTCTTTCCCTTCAGCGATGGAGTTCCACGAGAACCTGCATGACCTGGCGGTGAAGGAGGGCCTGAAGGGCCGCAAGCTGCACAAGGCTGTGGAGAGTTTCACCTGGAACATCACCATACTCAAGGTGACCTCCCAAACCTGGGCCTCATCTGCTAGGTCTGTGTGGTTGTTGAATCACATCAAGCATTTAGAAACTGTTCAAATGAAAGGGGAGGGCTGCGGGTTGAACTCGCTAACACTCAAATTGAGAACAGAAGTGCAGCAAGTGCAGTTAATTTCACTTGGGAATGAAACTTACAACATGGGCGTTTGTTTATGGAAACGGTCCTTTCCCCTGTTCTTTCTTTGGCTGAACCAGCGTCACAAGAATGCTAGGCCAAATTCCCCCCCCCAATCATTTTGGCTGCGCCGAGCCTATATGTACCTCACTTATTAATTTAACCCACGGTGTCAACAAGAGAAGTAATTATTGAAAAATGGCCTTCCGCATATTATTCAGGTATTTGCATGTGTTAGTTAGGAATACGTTATAAGCATCTCTGGAATATAATTTATACTTTTCTCTCCAGACAATTGAGGGAGCCCAGTGAGTGTGTGGCCGCTCTGAATAATTCATTATGTACAGCATTTTCTGTCTGGGACCAGTGTGGAGCAATGTGGGACTCTCTCCTTGTACCTCACAGCTTAGTAACAGGCACACAGACGGCCTCTTTACTCAGCCTTTCAATTGACTGCTACCTTTATTAGAGTCTTTAATTAACAAAAAAATACTTAAGTAATGTCCAATTTTAAATGGGTCGCAAATCTCCAGATTCTTGGACCATTGAACTGTTTCACAAGTTCTGACGTTTCTCTATCTGTGTGCAGGGCCAGGCAGACCTGCTGAAGCATGCCAGGAGAGAGGTGCAGGAGAACCTGAAGCAGATCCACTATGCTGCCCTCACCTGTAACCTGTCCACAGGGGGCCCGGCTCCCTCCTCTTCGGGCTCCACAGAGTCACGGCACCCAAGCAGTCTGGAGGTCATCTCTGAAAAGCCCTGTGGCAGTGACGAGCTTTCTGATGACGAAGAATAAGGACTCGATCTCCCTTATCATCCCGAAACATCTCCCCCGAGTCTTATTGTCGTGGTCATACAGTCCCTCCCAGCCCCCCCCGAGCGCACACCCAAAGCTTTTAGTCCTCGCTACCGAGATCTGGACCCAGATCTGAACCTGCACTTTCCGTGTCATCAGCTCAGCACAACACTGGTTTCCACATCCCCTAGTGAAACATTCCCGTAGACCAAGCACAAATAAGACCTCCACAACGATCTTTGAGCAAACATAACCATTTGTATTCCATTGCCCCACAAAGGACAGAGAATGCTGAACTGAACCTGACCTCTATTCCACTCCCAAGTCTGTGTGCTCGCAGTCCCTCAGCCTCCTTCCCGCCTACCTTACTTTCAAGCTCCCAGATTAACTGGGAGAGCCAAGTAAACCTGCAGCCACGGGACCGTCTTTATACAGTGAGCCACTGTAGAGACAATGCACTTAGATGGAGCAGACCAACGTCTGGCCATTAGCAACACACAAAAGCACAACTTAAAAGGGTTTCTTACCAATCAGGAACTACTTGTGTGAATGTAATAGAAAAGAGATTGGTAGATTGAGAGCCGTGAAGTGTGAAAGAATGGAAAAAGAGCTGTTTACAATTATGTTCATGTTCCTGTCTGCCAAAAGCGTCTATATGGAATTTGCTGTTACTTCATGTCTTATGTTTTTTGCGATGGGCAGCATTTTAGTATTGTATTCTTGGAAATCAGATTTATTTTAGTAAGGTTCTTGGTTTGAAATGATATTTTAGTTGTATATACAGATCGTATAGAGTTGGGGTGCTTTAAACCTTCTCACTGGAAGGTTCCTCTGTTAAGGTGAAAGGAACAGATAAGGAATGTAAACCTCAGCGTGTGTGGTCCAAGAAAATGTCGTCTGAGTCTGAAAGCAAACCCCAGCCACTGTTTGAAAAAAAAAAGAGAAAATAAGAAAACATTAACGGCATTAGGCTGGGGATGGGAGGAGGGGGTGTACTTTAGTGAGCGTTTAATTGGTTAAATTGTGAAAGTAGTTCAGTCAATCACAGAAAGAGTGTTTGAGACCGTTAATGTAAGATGTCTGGTACTGGTCAAGTGAGGTATGTATAGTATGCATTTACATTAAGGAGTATTTACATTTCTCAACCATTTTTGGGAACAAACTACTAAGTATTGTCTGATGTGTCTCCTCATTGCTACACGTGTGGGAAGTAAGGATACTCTTCCTCTGCCTTTCATTCTGCCTTTCCCCACAAGTTGCGTCTCTGTTTTCACGGTTGTAATTTTATTGCAGTCTGTTTTTTCCCCATTGTATTACCAACGTCAAAACGATTTAACTTGTTTGTAGATTTTTCTACAGTCAAATAAAGAACTGTGGTGTTTATTTGTGGAGAAGCGGAAGGCTGACTCAGAGTCAAACAGTCACTGGAAGGCCTGGACTGTGCCCAACTCTTTTGGAGTGTCCCAGAGCACAACACTGAAGCATATCCTGCCTCTTTGGGGGTGTAGGTTTTAGCTTTATATTGATGTGTATCTTAGTGGGGATGAACTCAAACGTTTAAAATGTTTAAACAGCTCAAGTGTATAACAGTGCAATGTGGTGATAATAATTCAACTATTTAAAAAAAAATTATAATAATAATTAAATTAATTGGTATATGACAATTATTTTCAATGAAGACTGTAAAATGAATGCAACTATTTGTCTTGTCTCCTGCTTCCCTTCTACATGTTGCTGAAATTGTATTACTTATTGGTTGACTAGCCTACTCCAGATCCCATGATTCATCACCAGTGTTTTAACTGGACCCACACTGGGACAAAAACGTAGTTTTTAAACTTTTGTGTTGTGACAGTTGTCTTTATTTGCCGTTAGTACCAGCATTGGGAAAAGAAAATGTTTCTGAACTGAAGACCAGTTTTGCTCTTATCTGTCCACTCCTAAAATAACTTTTAAAGAAACTATATTAAATAATTAAAGATGACTATCTGTCATTGACTGTCAGTGTGTTTGTACTTTGTTGTAAATCTAAGTGTGATTCATTCACATGAGAAACGGGGACCACGATGGCAGATGTTGGATTTTGTTTCTCCCAGCTTTTGTACATTTCAACAGGAGCAGTGGCAGGGTGGAAAGGAAGAGTCCAGGAAAGTTTGTCGCAGAACGTTCTAAGACACGTACTCACTAAGACATTTAAATAGAGGGAACTCACCCTACACGTACACACACTGGATCCACACCAATACAGACAGGTACATATTGGAGATAAGCCATGCAAACAGACATCAATCCATCTATCTCTGGCATACATCTTGTATCGTGTTGCCCTTTGCTGACTTCACAGCAATCAGTACATTACAGAAACGGAACATTATACTCATCAAATAAAATGGCTTCTCTCCTAATGTGCTTATAAAAACGCTTTTTGCTCTGTTCATGTCTGGGTCCATTTCTGTGGATATTCAATATGCACTGCTCTTGTAAAAAGCGTTTTTGGACAGTATTTCAGACATTGATAACTAAACGGTGAGTGCTTGGCCCACCACTTAAAAGCAGACATGACCTCGGCTGGCTTGCAAACAACCAGGGAAGACGTGTTCCAACAGAAAAGCAACTCTTAGCGAGACTTCAGTGCAGCTGGTCTGCGGCCTGGATAAAATAGATGTTTGTGTCAATGTATGAAGTCTGAAAAAGTGTTTGCCTCATTGCACCGGCAGAATTTTGATTGCATATAGGACAGTTTCTGTTTTTCCTGTAATTGTGTGTGTGTGTGGGAGGGGTGGGGTGGGGATGGGGGGGGGGGGGGGGGTTTTCATGTCCCTGCCTCATTGGTTGGGTCAGATATTCAGTCAAAATCTAAAACTACATAAAAGGTGAACCTGCATGATCCATATCCCTATTAACTTAATGTTTTGGAAAATAAAAAATAGGCAATGCCCATGCCGATCATGCTGGAAAAGCTGACTAAGCCATTTCTATGGGTCATAAAATTCACTGAACCCCAGTCAGAGCTATTGTATACGGTCCAAACGGAGAAATCTTGCTAGTAGCAGTAAGCAGGCCTATTCAATCTTCTGAATAGAGGCGATCCTGCTAAAATTGGCTAATGTATAGGTTCTCAAGTGTCCACCATCAGAAGGACTGGTCAAGTTGATAAAAACCCCATCATTTACACACATTTAGGAGCTACAAAGGGAAGCTGATTTATTTTTGCTTCAGATAAATCATTAGGATCCCTTCAAGCTCTAGAAGAGCACTCTTGATCTTTGCAGTGTGTGATTTCTGGCTGACTACTTTTGCAAGGTGGAATTCTGTAGTTATTTCTTTGAAGAGCAGTGTACTACTTCTAAAACCTTTAGAAAATTGTCAGGCCATATGTACAAACTGCAGCAGGAGCATTCATCTTAAACAATAATTAAACAGATCAGAATCCTGCTTGTCTTTAAATTGTTGTAGAACACCACTTATCTACCAATCACAGTCGAGTATTTATGGTCATAGTATGATATGAGTTAGACCTCTTTAGTCCAGAGGGACACTGAGAGCGGAGGGAGCAATATTGCTCTATGATATGCACTCAGGTTGCCCCTTTCCGCCTCTTCATATCTTTTCACGTGGACTTTGTCACGCTCTGCCAGTCACTAAACTGCCTGTCCCAAAGCTATCGCTCTTGCTCCACTGCCTCCATTGTAGGAAACAAGTGTTGCTCTTCCAATGCACTTCGAACAGCAGTGCCTTGTCACAGACTGAGCAGTGCGCGACCATGACCGAGTCATGGGCTTGCTGTAGCTAACGATGACATGCCAACAGCACTTTCACACACAAAGGCATGATGACAATTATTTTTTTTTAAATGATGGTTTTCAGAGGAAAGTGGTATATACCTATCAGATTAGCAAGGTTGAATTGTTCCACAAACTGTGAGACTGCTTCCGACATTCTACCAAGTAATATACCAAATAGTTTTTTATTGGGAAGAAAGAATGTAACGCTCTTGTTTGGGAATGAGCTCAATGGAACACAAATATATCTACATCTGACATGCAGACAGGGACGCCACTCGGTTTATACTACTCTTTTACGAGTTCTGTAGTTAAACTGTAAAGTGGGTACTGCTCTACTTCCCTTTAATGGCTTTTTAAAATAATTTACACTTGCTTCTTGCAGTGTGACACTACAAAATGTTCCCTTTTGTAAAATAACCTATGATGTAAGGTTATCTACTTAAATTCTTACTGTTCAATCAAATAAATCTGCATAAATTGTTGTTTTTTTTGTTGTGGAATTTCTAAATGGTTAAAACCCTGGAAAAGCCTTTCCTATGACAATTCAAAATTGTAAAAATAATCCTGTCACTTTAAATCCTGTATCGTGGAAATAGATAGCTGAGGTGTCTAAGGGAGGCCCTGATGAACTATCTGTGGTTACTAACAATACTACAGTGTTGTCCTCATTACCACAGCGTTTGTCACGGTCTGACACAGGATGACTGTTCTTGCCAGTAAACATTGTGCCTCTGTTTGGGCTGGTGCTGTGACCCGGTGGCAAGGATTTGGCTTCCTCTCGCTAACTCCCAAACAAACTGGATCTGTATTCTGTCATTGCCGAGCACATAATGGCCTATTCCCAGAGAACAATGCCGAAGTATGGTGGAGTGACAGCATTTGATGTAATGCCCTGGTCGGTGAGGTCATCCATCACACTTTCCTTGCTCTGCGGCACAATGTCAATGTTTCTGATGAATTTGACGGCTGTTGACTGATTTTGGCTCTGTATCTGCCGGGCATTAACTGATGTAATGCTGCAAAACAATGCCATTGGGTCCATGGTGCTTGAATGACATCTATTCTTAATCAAACTAGGAATAGAGTGGCCTAGACAATACAATGAGAGATGGCCTTGTTTCCTTTAAGTTGATTAGAGTGGTCGGTGGACCAATAAGCGACAGGCAAGATAGTAACGGGATGGCTGATGGCAGCTGTTTCCTGTTTCAGGGATGATCCATTGTTGGAGCCAGAGACTGGAGTGTGAAAGAAGGAGAGAATGTATAGATAGCACTGATGGTAAAAATAACCTGAGACGAGACGACACACACACACACACACACACACACACACACACACACACACACACACACACACACACACACACACAGTAAAATGTTACCAATCTATGAATGTGTGTGTAGCTCTAATGACGTATGTGTGAATCCTGTGTCTGTGTGTTCTGGGATTGTATTTTCTATAGGGCAGTTGTACAGCTGTGTGTGTGTGTGTATGAAGATGAAGATGGTGGAGGCAAAACAGACCCACTTCAATCTTTAAAATGGCTCCTGCCTTTGCCCTTTCATGAGCATCATTCGCCCTCTCAGTCTATGTGTATGACTCCTCTCTACTAGAGGCTTGCATGGGCCCATCATACATGAGAGCACTTACACTCAGACATGAATGATTGGCTCAGCTAAACGATTTGGACTGTTGTCTCTAGGTGGCTTTTGGTCTGCTATAAGTGCTGCTGCTCTTCTGGCCTGATCTGTCTTGTAAAATAGATTGTGCTCTCATTGACACTAACTGATACAGTTACTATTTAAAATAAAACTACGACTGGTAAAGTTCGCAACCTATGAACATTTCACAGTGTGTGAATCCTTCACACGAAGGATCTCGACAAAGCTTTTGAGTAATTAACACATTACTATGTAGTAATATTAGATTTTGTGTGTCGATTAGAACATATCGTCAGCCTTTTCTTTTAGTAGTTGACCGTAATCTACAAAACATTCACCACATGTCCCACAATTGTTACTGTAGTTATTTGGAAACCTTTTACATTATTCTATGCCACCAAAACTATTACAATGCTTTCGGAAATGTATTTGAAACATGTGTGAGCACACATTCCCCAATGAATCAAGACAAAGCACCCGTCTAACTAACTGATGGACCCACCGTTTCCTGACTTTGAGGCTGAGTGGTCTTATACTGCACTCTAGTGGTACAAAGGAGTCTCACAGAGGAGTTTTGCGGTGCATTGAGCTTTACTCAGCAGCAGGGCCGGGCTTGGGTTTTCACACTGCCAGGGATCTAGTTTTTTAAGGGTTGTTTGCCAAATCACTTTACACGAGAAAGTGTTTGTGTTAGAATATCAACTGGAATGTCAATGACTATAAATGAGAGTTGATGATTTGCATTTTAAAATAATTTTATGTCAATCTAATTTAAATTTGAAAGGGCTACTATCAGACATAAAGACATGTTATTTAGCTGACATCAGACATTAAAAAAGCTGTGATGTGACAAGTGGGCATCTAAGTATATAAATGTTTTATTAATAATAAAAAAGTTCCTTTTTAGAAAAACATGCATGTATTCAATATTAAAAATATAAATACATTTGTATTATATAGATATTAAAAGGGTTGACACACTGGGCCTGCCCCCACACTGGAGGTACTTGATACTATTGAGAAGAGTCACACATGTTTTTGTGTAATTTCACAAATCTCTTGGTGAATGATAGAAGCAGGTCCCTAAGTGGTGGAACAAACTTCCCAATGCGTTAGAACCTCAATGTCCTTGCCCAAATTATGTCGAAACTTATAGACCCACTTATGCAGACTCCTCTTCGGCTCTTAGTTTTAACATATAGCAGTTGTGTCTGCTTGCACAGGCTTTTGATGTAGTCATTTTTTAGTCCTGTAGATTGGGTTTTGGATGCACTGTATTTGTATCCTGGTGTTTAATGTGGCACTTGCATCGCTCTTATCTAGGCTTTTGGGTCAGGAATGCACTTATTTATCCTCTTGATTTGTGGTTATTTTTACTTTCTCTTATTGATAGCACAATTTGTAAGTCGCTTTGGATAAAAGCGTCTGCTAAATGACAGCAATGTAATGAAAAAGAAGCTATTACCATGTGAATTGAAACAATGATAATTGTTGGTTATTATTCCATTATAAGAATTTAGAAAAATGTTAAGTCTCTAAACTGTTCTTGTGGTTAATAAACTTAGTTTTAAATAACATAAAATGTTCACTATATCTGCATTTAGTGTTTTTAATCGCATTTTAATGTATTACTCATCTCTAAGAAAAGGCACAAATGTTCACAGAAAAGTGTTGTTATTTAAAAAAGCTTGAAATCCCAAGGGTCATTCTCAGCATAAAGTACATTTGGGACCACATAACTTCCATAGAAATTTTTAGAGTTCAGTTTCTTTGAAGGGTCACCACACTAAGTAGGTAAACTACATAAAAAACATGTATGTCAAGTTTAAACACTCTTACTGCATGCAGACAATGTGTGACTAAAGCACATGATATGTCCACCCAGTCATCGACAAATGCAGAATAGATTAATTATATTACATTCCATTGTGTTATTCACATTTTTAGATAGATAACATGACCCTTTCTCAACCATAACTGCAAGTCAATGTAAAAATTTATGCAAAACAGGTGTGTTTTCAATCAAATCCAACCGTTGCAGTCCCTTCTCATCAGGAGTCATTGTATTACAGTTTTTTGGGGGTAAAATATATATATATATGTTTGTGACACTATAACATGGTGTGTATGACTAACTGTAAACAAAAGCATGGCTGTATAAATTATGCGTATGTTGGTGTGTCAGTGTGTTTGTGGGAAATACAATATTAAATTAATCACTTGGATTACATAGACCGGTATTTAAAAAAGACAAACTTTACATGTCTTCCATGCTGAATTTAGCTAAAACTGTCCACTCTGTCACTATCCACCCTGTCGTACATCCTTCTGCAACAGGGTGGCAATCTGTTGCTAAATGTGGCATCTGATGGTTGACCTTGATAAAATGACCATTATGAAATGTGCAAATGGGCCAATGCTTACTGTAATGTACTACTTACTTTACAACAGTTGTCTCCTACACACAGAAGGAAGAATATGTGGTGGCCGTGATGTCTCTGAATGAAAGGCAGTGTTCCTCAAGAGCACTATCCCATAATGACAGGGTTTACAGTGATCCCACTAACACACACAAAATGTAAAAAATTTGTAATGATTTAAGAAACCATGAAAAGTATTTTTGTTTTCTTGATTATTATTAATTGCTTTTTAAAGTCTTTGAGTTTACAATGCAACACTTGGGACATGTCAAAACCCTTACACTCAATCAAGTAAAGTCGTACAAAATGTGTAAAATGCATCTTAAAACATGCATTTATACTGATAAATTAGGTACAGTCCCATTGTAAATCAAATTGAAAAATGTCTTCATGAAGCTATTCAAACAAAGCTGAGTGATTAAATAGAGGACACCTAAAGCACTTTATACTGACAATGACTTATATAATATGTTCCTGTGATGTGGAAAAATACAAGTGCAATCACACACATGGTTACAGTAACTATCTTCACATAACCAGTTGTTGTGAAATAATCCTTTTGGTTTTGTGTGCATTGCAGGCTTGTCTCTGTGTTGCAAGATCCTGTCATGCAAAGAAACTTTTCTCTAGAGCTGAAGAACATAACAATTGTAATTTGTATGCCAATAGCGACTCCAGATATACAGTATCTATCTATGTCTGTCTTTTAGTATCAGTTAACTACATACATAGGATAAAATAAAGTTCATATTTGACATGTTTGACATCCCATTAAATTATTGTTTTGATAATATACTGTAAACATCGTTTTTTTCCAGCAGACCCAAAAGTCTGGTTTTGTTGCTCCATACGTTTCAATTCTGTATCTCCTCCACTAGGGGGCAGGTGGGGAAAAGCCATTTGTCCAGAAGGTGCTCATGAGATTCCCCATCTAATTAGGAGGTATTCCACAGGGACCTGCCTCTGAGTGGTGCCTCCCAGAGTCTCACACCTGCCCGTTTCCCTCGACAAGCCAGGCAGAGGTAACTACAGCCTCCCACGATGCCTTGCAGACCCGCTCCATGAGGATGCACAGGTTTCCACTGTCAGCATACAGACACCTCTCCAAATCAACAGTGGCTCATATACTGTCACCTTTATCAATGCATTCATATAGGTGACATTTTATTTTTAGCTGTACAGTTCAATAATGTTTGATGGCTTAATATGTGTTGATTCAATGTGTCATTTTCTGTGTTCTGGAGGGGCAATGACTGGGTGAAACCAGTTTGCCCCTATTATTTCTCACAAAGTGATCTTCAATTTAAATATTACCCACATTGTCAATGTAGACAGCCAGACTGTAAATACTAATAAGGCCCTATCCTTGTATTCAGTCGTATCACATTCTAGGTCATTGTTTATCGTAGGCTGCAAAGCACATCAAGCAATGTGTTGTTTGTCTGTCGCTGGCTTGATGGAATCGCGGCGTCGAGTACATTAAAATGGAAGGCAACGTTGAGGTGACTTTAGCGGCTAATTAAAAACAGATGTGTCCATTTAATAGTCTTAATACTTTGAGGGAGAGACACAATCACCGGAGAAATATCTATTTGCCTCATTAAAGCGGGAGGCCTGATGGTGATGAGAAGGAGAGTAATGAATGAAGACAGACATGTTTAGCGGGTTGTCGAGTTGGTGTTGGTTAGAAGAACGGGCGGTCTAAATAGACTGTTGTTCAGAAGTGGTGGGGAAGAGGGAGTCCACCGCTTATTGGAGACTGATGCAACATGATGAACGATGCACAAAGAAGAGGGGATGGGCCAACGTGCACCATTTTGGATCATTATTTGGCACCATCCATCATTATGTAAAGAGTTTGAAATTATCTTTTCTAAACAACTCAGCAAAGTTGTCCGAAGGGACCATTTTTAGTAAGAAGGACTGTTGGTTCTTTTCATTCCGAAAGCTTTCAACCATACATGATGTACCTGTAATCCACATTCAATTGTTGCTTTGGTGTTTTCTTTTCTAGACTGCTGTAGTCTACAACACTGACTCTATTAATAGTACAAGGCAAGGAGCACTGGCCTGGTTACAGATGATCAGGCTCTCGTCATGGTTACCGTGGATGTCACATTCATTTCCACAAGAATACATCCTAGACTTCCTAATGCATAAGTTGTAATGCATACCTGTGTCTGTCTCCCCGCCTACATGGACACACACCCGGACACACAGTGCCGGGCCATGCCGATGCGCGATGAGGTGCCATTCCACTTGGCTCTGTGTGACGAGGACAAAGATGTGTGTGGACACTTCAGCCTTGTTCGGGGATCTCCTGTCACATCCCATCAGGTCTCCGCCGGCGCCCGCCAGAGAACCAGGGTGGGGGCGCACACTGTGGGTGGCATTTGAGGAACACTTTGACTATTGTTAGGGTATTTTGGATCTTTATGCTTTGCTTTTGTTGACATCTTGGAGGTGGGTTGTTTTGTATAGAGAGCTGTATTGGCATTTGAAATTTTAGTCTTTTCATTCAGGTTCCAGGCCTACAACTAGTAGACAATGCAATCTAGCTAAGAGTTGTTGGCAAATGTTTACATTGCTTAGTCCACTGCTATGGGTTTCTCATGACATCAACTGTTTAATCTTCTTTCCTATATACTTAGTATGTTGTAATAGACTTTGGACCTTTGGAAGTGTGAGTGGTCCTTAAAGACAAATATTTGAGTTAAGACAAATATTTGAGTTTCCCTGTAATAAATGTTATTGCATGTATGTTATAGTGTTTACCGTTTGCTTGGCTTGGACTGTTTAAAGGAGGCCTTCACAGTCCCCCACTCAATCAAACACGGGTGAAACTCCAGGCAAGCAGGTAGCGCAGCTGATGAGCTAATTGGCTTTGGACAGATCTGCAGTGTGTGCGGGAAAATAAAAAGGCCCAGAGGGGCCTGAACAGTCCCGCGATAGAGGGAAGGGGGGAGGGCAAAAGGGAGGGAGGGAGACGGAGTTTCTCAATGGAATCAAATCCACAAGGGCAGAGGGTGTAGGGGGGGGGTGCTCTGTCTGCTACTGAGGCAAAGTCAAGTGTTTCACTTCCTGCACCACACTTGTGAGGAATCAAATGTGGTGGTGGTGGTGGGGGAGGGGGTATGAGGAAGCACGGACAAGCGCAAAAGAGGATGAGGAAGAGTAACAAAGCTGAGAGGCAGCAGGGGATTTAGGGGTACAAAGTGCATTATGGGTTATTTCCACGTTCATGAGCTCGGGGGGCCTGACTCCCAAGCTGTTAGTTGGCCCACGTGGAAGGGGACTTGAGCAACGCCTCGGGGGGATAATTATTATTATTAGTGCCATGTATTGCTGAGTCCCCACCTTCCACAGTGGAACAAAGAGAAACTCTGGGGGGCCATGACTGGGTCCCTGCTGCGCTCCAGGCTCTTCAGCCAGGCGCTAATACCCAGACTAATAATGGCTGCCAAGTGGAGGTACACTAAGCTAATAGCGCTGGTGGTGGGGGACATGTCGAGGCCACTGCTGGGACACGTTACCCATATGACACGGTCGGCCATGTGGGGACATGTCCTGGGGTTGTAATTAGTAGCCAGTGACAACACTGAACACCAGAGGAGCAATGGCAAAGGTAAACAGGGATAGCACTGTCTTGGCAACAACAATAATTATCTATCACCAAAACAATCAGCCCCAATGTTATGCATTCTATTACCTGGCTATAGTGACCCGGAATTTCTGCGAACCACCTAATACTTCTATCTCAGAATCAGGGCAGAATTCTCATATTGGTTTAGCTATTGTTTTTCAGGCCAGGGTTTGAGTTTTATAGAATGTCTTTGACTATGTTTATTTTATTGTGTTTTTTTGCTCACTATACAGAACATTATTCATGCCTTCTTCAAAGACCAGTTGCATCCTCCCACAAACATCAGGCGTTTCTGAATATTCTATCGTCCCCGATGGAACAACCACTCTAGATTTGGTGACCTAGAATGTTTAACTGGCTGAGTGGCCTTTTAAATATGAGAGCTGCACACATGACGTAGATTACACGAGTCGTGTATTGTAAAAAAGAGAGATCAGTCTAAGTACGCAAAACAACATGTGTTTTCCATGCTGTTAACTGTAAGAACATGTAGAATCTATAAATGTAATTTTTAACATCCGCACACATTAATGTTTTGTTTTAAAATCGGTTGTTGTTTTAAAAATGGGGGCCTCTTTGGGGGGTATCACACTGCTCAGCCTACCTGGGAAAGCTTATGCCAGGGTGTTGGAAAGAAGAATCCGACCGATTGTCGAACCTCAGATCCAGGAGGAGCAATGCGGACTCCGTCCTGGTCGTGGAACAGTGGACCAACTCTTTACCCTTGCGGGGCTGTTTGGGGGGGGCATGGAAGTTTGCCCATCCAGTCTACATGTGTTTTGTGGACTTGGAGAAGGCCTACGACCGTGTCCCCTGGGGAGTCCTGTAGGGGG
>JAVQIZ010043567.1:0-23482 GCA_036023535.2 Galaxias brevipinnis | reverse complement strand
CCGCCCGCCCCCCCCCCCCCCCCCCCCCCCCCCCCCCCCCCCCCCCCCCCCCCCCCCCCCCCCCCCCCCCCCCCCCCCCCCCCCCCCCGGGAGTGGAGGACAGGCAGCCACTGTCCCAGTGCCAATGGACAAAAAGCATACTACATAGAAAAGATTCAAAATGAAATGTATGTTCTATTCAAGAAGGGCCAAAAGTGTGCCTTAAGCTCGGCACAACTATACAGTCAACAGAAAAAGAAACAAAGGGGTTTTAAACATCCAGTTACAGGACATTGTACTGACTTGCCAGACAATTGTCTCAAATTCAATGGCCCGAAATAGCTGTTATGCAAACACACAGCCATCATCATTTGAGAGAATATGTATGTACAGTACGTATGCCGCGTCAGTGACTGGAGGGAAGAACATCAGACAGATAGCACTGTCATATCAGTCTGCATTCAAACTGTAGCAGTAAAGGGCAATGGCCTTGGTGTAGATTTGAGGATTAAGAACTGTTGCAAACCTGCACGGGCTAATATCCCGCATCGATAAGGTGGGCAAATGGGTATTACCAATCTCCGTTAAGAAAAACTAAAACGTCACCCAGATTGAGATTACTTTGAGTGGTATTTTCAGTCTACTTATGGCAGTGTTTGGTTAAGTAACAGATTGGAAAGATATTCACGGACACAGCTTTTATCTTGCTATGTCAGAATCGAATGTTGGAGGCAAGAAAATGTGTCAAAATGTTGGGCAGTATAGATACAGCGTATGAAAAAGAGGAAAAGGGGCTCTAGAATGTGTGCCTACAAACATCTTCCACAAAGTCCACTAGCTAGACATTGAGTAAGTGCTATTTTGTTTGGACTATTGCATAGCTTGCCAGACAACCTTTTACTCGGGATGAGCTGGTATGGCCTGGTAGATCATCTAATTTCTCCTAATGCTCTACCCTAATCATTGAAGTTATTTTGTCTGTAGTCAAGATTGGTTACAGGCATTTTGGGCATGCTTGGAGAGTATTGGCTGATATACTTTATTCCTATTAGAACTATTTTTAACAGTCCTTGCACAGAAATTGTGTTCATATGCATCTGAACTTTCTTATTATGAGTAATCTCAACTTCATCCACGAGGTGCATAGAGGCCTGCCATCGTAAAGATTCAAAACCAAAAACAATAGTGCTAACTGTTATACATATACATTCAGTATGTAACATTATAGAAATTCCTGATGTGAACATCCATCCAGTCATTCAAACTGATTACTCTGGCTCTCTGACAGATTTTCTTTCTTTCAAGTCCACTAAGATTTAAAGTTACTAGAGGCAATTTATCTAGGAGGTTATTTTGGCGACCCCTACCATTTGCTTAGTGTAATTATTTCCCCTAACCGTCGCAAAGAAGACATGCAGAATGCTCGTGGTCACTGCATATCGTTAGAATGATTGACTATACTCCAGGTTTGGGCAACTCTTCCTGATTTAGTGACATGTCCTACCATAAAGCAATTTGTCAGTTTCGCGGGAGATCCTGCGCAATGGCAGACAAAATGTGTTAAATAGAGATTTCAAGAGGACGGATATGAACCGCGATTTTTTCATTCTCCCACTGACCTTACAATGTGCTATCCGAAGAAATGTATTGATAATGCTTTAATATAAAAACGTTGCTTAGAGTGGCTTTAAAGAATGAAGCTTAACTGAGCAGCAAATCCTTTTGCAAACCGCCTAGGCCAATATATCCTACTTTTCTTAATGGTATTTTAGTTACAATATTTAAACAACTACATAGGCCACATCCCATAAAAGAAAAAAGTTTTATCCGACAATAAATTAATTCAGGTGAAAAAAAAACTGTCCCCAATGTACCGCACCAAGGCTCTGTGGCCCCTCAGAACTGGGCTGAATTCATGACCACTCCACTGCCAGGGGTCACATTTCCAGCCCAGTCTGGAGTGCGTGTGTGTGTGTGTGTGTGTGTGTCTGCGAGTGAGATAGAGGTAGAGAGAGAGAGAGGTTGAAGAGATAGAGGAGGAGAAATAGAGGGAGGGAGAGAGGGATACGGGTTCCCGGGAATTGATTACACTAAACAATGGGCTGCCGGCTCCGGAGCAACCTTGGCCGGATGAGGGGAGATACCACAGTGGAGCACGGCGAGACCTTCCTCAGACACCAGAGACCCACTTCTCCCCCACCCTCGCTACAAGATCTCACTTACGTCATGGGCCCCGCAAAACGAGGAGCAGGGGCTAGGGGGCTGCCTGGACTGTGTGTGGTGGGTGCGCCAGCATGCAGGTCTAAAAGAGATAGGTGGGGGTAAAGTGTGTTTATGTGAACCACAGAGGCTAGGTCAAAGTGAAAGAAAGGGAGACACAGCAACAGTCACAGAACAGACAGACAGATGTAGCAGTCGGGGTGGGGGTTGGCAAGGTTCACATTCTAGCGAGTAGTTTGTCCGCTACAAAATTATTTGCAATTCCTGACAATCTCAGGCTTAAAGTTGGGGATTCTTTGCATAATTTTAAAGACCCTCAGTTGGTCAAAGCTATAGGGCTACACTTTTAGCTGACTGAAGTTAAGGTTTTTATTGCAGTGACTAATAGTGGCGCTTCATAGTTGCCCTTTTCACTGGGGTCTGCCCTCAGCTGCTAAACACACAAGCCCTCCTCTGTAGCTGCCGCTGACGTCAGCCGTCACCTAGCAACAGCCTTTTAGTGTAAAAGCGGCAGTGCAGCCGCCACTGTTTTCAATAGTGTGTGTGTGTGTGTGTGTTTGTGTGTGTGTGTGAGACAGATAGAGAAAGAAAGACAGGAAGAAAGAGGCAGAGAGACAGAGAAAAGGGATCAGGAAGAGGGAGCCTCACAGGACTAACAGTGTGTTCAAAAAGTGAACAGTTTACTCAAACAAATCCTATTATGACCAAAGAGCCTAGCGTCCAATTTGTTTGAAGTTTCTGTTGCTAAAGGTTATTGTGGGTTCAACGTTTAGGTAGGCTACTGAACTCTGTGAATACCGCAGAAGACATTTTTGGCCTTCCAGCATTAAACCTTGACAGTAACTTTTTAATCTGATGATTTTATCGATACGGGCCTATCACAGATATCGTCTTAGAAAACTTGTTTTCCAATATATATTTTTATTTCATCTTATTTATGCTTTATTTAACAAGGCCAGTCCCATTGAGATATATATCTCTTTTACAAGGGAGCCCTGGCAAAGAGGAAAACATCAGCATAAAACATTAAAACACACGTAAAACAATAAAACAACAAAAACATTAAAACGATAGGCCATTACATCATATATATGGAGAATATTGGCCGATATATCAAACTCGGAAATGTTTTACTCCCTAATATCGGTATCAGCTCCAAAGATCCAGTTTTGATTGGGCTCTATTAAACAGCCTCTGTGTTACATTGCCATAGTATCATAGGATCGTGTGTATGACAGAACAGGTCATTTAGCAGGAAGCCTTATTATTAGGCCTTCATTGGCATAAGTCTCCCAGACTACCCCAAAAGGCTTGTAGTTGTTCTTTAGAAACCCCTTTTCCTCCAACATGCAATCCCCTCCCCTTACCTCCTCCATGGGCTGAACAAACAGTGGACACACACGACAAGGTTCAACAACCTCCCTCCCTCCCTCCCTCCCTCCCTCCCGGCTCTTAAAAGCTCCTAGGACCCACCTGAGCTGGAAAGGGGAAACGTGAGGTGCAATAAAAGCCCTTTTGGCGACGAGCCATGCAGAAAATCCCCCGCTCCTCGTGAAACCAATGACTTTAGCCCTGATAGCCATTGGATAGTTCCATCCAGGCCTGGAATGGGAAAACATAAGCTTTTTGATACTTTAGTGATTTTTATATGTTTTATAATTTCTTCTTGAGTTAGCATAGAATTGGGAGGATGCAGGAGGCATACCACGTATCTAGCACACATTTGAGTGACAGACACTACCCTGAGCTTGACCTCTAGCACTCACCTAAACTAGTACAGATAACACAAGCGACACAATAAGTGCACACAGAGACACACGCGCTGTGCGGGCAGATGGGGTGAGATAAGAGAACATCACATCAAGGCTCATTAGAAGAAAATGGGACAGGGAGTGGACTCTCATCATCAGACTTCTATGGCAAACACACGGGCCCACACTCAGTCCATTCACCAGCAGACACCAAACAGATTAGTACAAAGTACATCAATGTACAAACATAAAGACAACACTCTTTAAAACAGTAAATTAAATGAAACTAAACAATAAAAAGAATTTAAAAAATCACTTGATAAAACGTCAATTGCCTGCTCCTCGTTTGGTTTTGAGGACAACTCGACAGACCCGGGGTTTTTAGCGGCAGCCGTTGGGCGGTCTAAGCCTGGCAGACCTATCATGAAAACTAAAGAGCTGCAAGCTAATTGCTGGTGATCATGACGCAAACCGTTGTCTGGGCAACCTAGAGTTTTGGAGCGCCCGCTCCAGCGTCTTTCTCATCTGTTTGCACTCACACCAGCAGGCTGACAATGCACGCGCTGCATCCTGTTTCGCTCCGCAGTCAGCCAAATACACAGCCAGCACCTTGCTCGCACACTTTAACCCTTTAATTCAACGACTCCTGTTGCTGCCAAGTGGGGTATTAACTTTGCACCCCCCCTCCCCTCAAATGAGCCTGGAAGTGAACAAGCCACCAGCTGAATACTTAACATGACAGGCTAGAAATGCACCGGGCCTGTTATGCACTTTACCTATCCAGCAGAGAGGAGTGTGTGAGGGCTTTTGTTTGAGGGGACGACATTTGAGCTGGGGTCTCTTATTATATTAATCTTGTTGTTTAATATTTTTTTTATGACAACATTATATTATAGGTAAATATAAAGACCACCTTAAGGAGAAATTTACTTTTTAAGAACACCTACTCTGGCTGAACATTGTTTTTTTTTTACTTAAACTAGTTTGCAAACTCAAAAAAAAAAGATAACAAAACTGAAATTTAATTATTATTATAGACCAAAATAACAGATTGAGTAACACCACACAATTGCACAGAAAAATATAAATATATAGCACAGTGTAATAAAAAAAGTTAAAATAATTGCAGATGAATAAAATACAATTCCTGTGTACTGTGCACTGTATATAACAATATAACTTAAAACAATATACTGCATATTTTACTGGACTGTACATGACCTGTTTTTTTGTTCTGTTTGTTTTTTACATTTGTATATTTCAAAATCTGCTAAGCTCAGTAATTCAACAGCAACCTAATTTCCTACTGTTTAAAAAAAGACAGCAAAAATTTACAGTCAACTAATCAATATATATTAGGAATTCATTTATAGGAAATAAGCTTTCAATTTGGCAAATGCTCATTTGATCAATGAAGCTATATGTGTGGTCTAGTCCTAGGACGAGGGGCCTCACTGACTATTAGAAATAAAGTAAAGCACTGTATGGAATATTCAGGAATATGGCTGTGAGTGTCTGCTTGCACAGACGCATTGGCATCCACTATGTTGTTAGACTTATGGTTTTTGAAGAAAGTGTGTGTGTGTGCCTAGCTCTGTGTCATGTATGTGATGTGCGGTGAGCCGAGTGGTGCCGTGGCCCTAATTTAAGGTCTGGTTTGATTGGTGCTCATGCATTTCCTTGTTCAAGGCTAAAGAAGTGACTCAGCTCTTTAGATTTTTACATTGGTTTAAAGTCTAAAATAAAGTTATATTATCTAAAAATATATGAAGTTCAATGCACAGAGAAATCTGTTGTGCAATGCACTGTGGCAAAGAATTGGCTTTTTACAATTTGTGAAGTGTACACACACACACACACACACACACACACACACACACACACAAAACCGGAAAAACCTGACTCCCTTTAATTACACAAAAATAATAAATAAATGAGTAAATGTTTTTGGTAAGACCAAGGCAACACAAGCAACAGTTGGTGTGGGCTACACAACATCTAGACAAGCCACAACAAAAAACTAACCTTTTGTTTCAATTAGAAATTGAAAGAAAAAAAACAAAAACGTAAAGACAAATAGCACACTGTAGCTCAGTTAATTAGGAAGAAATCCCTTTTAATCAATACAAACAATATATTGATTAATTTTAATTCAGATTTTGCTTAATTATATAAACCAAATACCACAGCCATCTCTTTCGGTATAACTCTATACTGAATTAGAAATATTTTGTATGAAGTAATGCAATACCAGAAATGGTATTGAGCACATAAAATGTGAATGTAAATAAAAATAAAAAAATCTGTTGATTTTAAATGATTAAATGATAAACTATTTTTTTTATGTGTGATTTCCAAAAGTCTACAATAAACGTAACTGTCATTTCTAAATTGCAATTTTTAAATTGAAAACTACTATACAAAAAACTGAATATTTTTTAAGAGTAATTCAAACAGTCTAATAGGAAAGACTTTGCGCTAGGACTTTCCTGGGTGCCGTTTCTGTTGTGCGCCCCTCTGAGAAGGCTTCTCTAAAAAGCAGACCATTTCACCACATTCACATCACAGCGGTCTCTAAATTCTACAGGGGCGATTAGAAAAACTTGGCTTTTTTCCCCCTCTCCTTCTTTGCAGTCACCCTGTGGTACGTCACCAGGGCAGTGACGTCAATGTTATATCATTCCACATGGCTTTACAGCAAGAGAACGTGACAGCTGAGAGGCGCTCTGCTTCTCCGCCGCTCTACTCTCTCGCTCTGCACCCCTCCCTCCCTCCCTTTCTCTCTGCAGCCTGCTGCCTCTTCCTCGTCTGATAGGAGTTAGTTAAGAGCATTATTTAGGCCTGCCTAGTACCCCCCCCCCCGAACTTCTGACTTCCCACACAAACAACAGAGGCCCCTCATCTGGGCTCCAACCGAGTCAGTCCAGGGTGTCTCACTAACAAGGACTTCCCCAAAACAGGCAATTTCACATCACACAGTGAGAACTGGCTTGCGAAAAAGTTTGGTGTAATATTATTGCGTACGTTTCAAGCTTAGTCCATGCTAATCTCATACAGCCTATATGAGAGACTATGCCCTAAAAAACTGTAATTAATGCCGAAGTTGAGAGGAAAGACCAGTTCAACGAGCAAGTTGTTTAGCCAATGTGGGGAATGTGGAAAACAGGCTAATGTTGACAGCATAATTACAGTTCCGTCCACACGAGTCATATTGAAATGGTTGGCTAATGACACACAGCAGAACATCCTAATCTTCATTGTTTTTGTGACAGGCTCTACACAAAGTGTCATTACGCTATTTCAGTTTGAATTAATTGATGTCTTTAAAATGGCAGTATTATTACAGCATTGTTGTATTTTCAAATCGACAGCATAGTCTGTATTTTGGCAGCTTGTGTTTTTTCAGCTCTAGCTTTACTTGGCCAGGGTAGAGTATAAAGTTAGGAAGAGAGCATTTAAAGCAATAGCCGCAATTTGAACCTATGCAGACATACACACAGACACAGGGTTAAATGTCACTCCACAATAATCCCAAAGACAAATCTGGTGTTTACTAATGCATTGAATGATCATATTGTGAGCCGTTCTGACGTGTATTGGAAGAGATTGCTCAGACGTTTGGCTACCAGCGGGGTAGGAGACAGACTCCAAAGACAGATTGCACCATAGAAGGGGTCTGCGATTGCTCAAGGGTCAGCATGTGCTCTCCGCCCGTCATCCCTTCATCTTTACACTGGGGAAGCGATCAGAACAAAGGAAATGGCAAACCGTCGGCCTTGATGGGACAGATCTGGGGGCTGCAAACTGACTCAGCACTAGACAATTGGGGAATTGGTCCATTTACTACACTCAATACGAGTTCTGAAAAAAACAAAAATAAATAAATAAATAAATAAATGCAATCGAGCTTTAGTCACACCGAGGCACTGTCACAGCACTACCTTATATTGAGATGTGAATCAGGCTGCACACCATGCTACTGAATAAGATGATTGAAAAACAAGCATGTCCAGTATTCATGCCAGGAGTTACCAACCATTACATGCCAAGGATCCCAAAGTAAACCAAGTTAGCAGACATGGTCCCCCATCCAAAGCAATGTTGTATTTTGTAAGCCCTTAATTAAGACAGTTAAGACTTAGGCCCACAAAAATAACCATACTGGCCTTGCCCATTACACAAAGAATTACATAGACTAGCACAAGGGAAATAAATAAAAGCTAGAATTGGCCCTTGTTGCACACTATCTAAATATTGTTGCTTACATCTTTTTGCTGAAAAAGAAAGACTTCACTGTATTGGCTCAACTCAACTTTCAAAGCTTAAATTTTGAGCAAAGATTTGAGCACTGTCCCTTGTTTTTTTGCAAAACATTGAGTTGTGTTCTAACATGCTAGTTGGTTAACCCCCATTTCAATTAATATTTGTTGACGATACATTACTTTTAGTATTAATGTATTTAGTTGTAGGGCTGGTCTTTGCGTTTATCCTCAGGATAACAGACTGTTGATATTAGGGCTGGGCGATATGGCCTATGAATAATATTGCAATATTTTTGGGCTAATTTTAGAAATCTCCTCTATAGCACTTACTCAATGCTCGATTTAACCCTTTGACGCATACAATCACACCAGTATGATGATTCTAGTAGTCCCTGCAATGAATGTCTGCATTAAAACAGTATTGTTCATATTCATTTGTGGTTTCTATTTGGAATAATTTTAAACTTGCATGCAAAAAGGAGAAAATCACAATCAAGTTAAATTTAACGAAACAGTTTTCTTTTTGTGTCTGTGAGCTGGCGGCTTAAAACATTGACAAATTTATCCTCAAATGTTCGTGATATAGTAATTTACTACATCCCACGTAGAAGAATCCGTGATACATCGAGTATATTCGATATATTTCCCACCCCTATTTGATATTGACCGTTCTGTGGGTTCTTGATGTTTCACAGCTAAGACTGAGATGAAAACAGTCCTCCCCTCACTGCACCCCCTGCATTATGAATGGGTTGTCCCGCCACCCCATCATTAATACATTATGCAGTGGTAGCTGTAAAATGGCAGCTTCCATGTAGGGCATTCCCTCCCAGTCGGCCCGACACATCTGAAGGCTACCACTAGCAGATGTGCTCACTCACACAGAGCATGTCACCGTGGAGCTACAGCCCACTGCAGTGCATTGCGGCACATCTCTTTCACGCCAGGCAACTTGCTTACAGTTGTGCAAACTTTGAGGCCCTTGTTTAGATTTTTTTTCTTCATTAGGTTGTATACAATGCATCCTATGTTTATGATGAAATCAAATATGTGTAAACGTTTTGGCCCTTCAAATTATTTGATAAGTAGTTTTTGCCAACTCCTATCAGAAGTAGAAATTGTTCTTTTTTTAATTTACAAATATTCTGAGGGCGAAAGGAGATAAAATGTACACAATAAAATGATATAATGTATACCTAGACGTTTATTTTAAATATTCTTCAATCTTAGTTGTAGTAGGGCATAAAATTAAAAAATATCTCTGCCCAATCATCAAACCACCGACCATCGTGTAATATGATTTTTTGCAAAATCGCTATAAATGTATATTACAATTTCCTGGGAAATCAAGTTAAACCATTGATGTAACCATTGATAATAAGTTATTTTTATCCACAGAAATCATCCAACGTCTGTTTAGAGAAGTATTGCTCCGGAGTAAAATATGTGTGTTTCATTGTGCAGGGTACAACGCTTGGGCAGGGTCCCCGTTCTGTCAGCGAAAGCAGTCATGCGCTGAAATACCAAACACCTGCGATAAGAGGCCCCTTAACGTCACTAGAAGAGCCTGGCCAGCTTCCCTCCAGCTGCCCCATGCCAAAGCCATAGACACACTTCCTCATGTGTTCTTGATAGGCAGATAAAGACGTAACTTGTCAAAGTATAGTGGTAGGTGAAGGGGGTGTAAACTAAAGTCACAGAATAGGACAGAAAAGCCACATCCCTCACAGTTCCACCAGAGATCAATGTGTGTGCGTGCGTGCTCTAAAAGAGAGGGAAAAATTAAGACTTGAATAGAAAATGTTTTTTGGGCCTCACCGATTAACCTTGAGTGGCTTTAAATGTCTCTCTATTGTTCTTCCATGTAACAGTTTGAACTCAGGATATATGCCACAGGAAGTCATATAGTGCAGCATTCCCTTTTTGGTCCCTGCTAAACCAGCGAGGCTCGGGGCACATGCCAAACAAAAACATTCAAATCAAAGTAAGACTTACTGCATTTAAACACACAAAAAAAGCACAACTATAACAGCAGTACCGTGAAACAGGAATGGTAAATCTTCTTCAACACATCCTTACCAGGAAGTAATCAAGTGTTCCAGCTTTAACTGCAGAGTAGGTCAACTCTTAACCAGTGAAGCACCTAGCAGCCTCTCCGGGTTGTCTATGTGTCAGTGTGGTGGTCACACACACGGAGCAGACCCTTCATTCTCCTGGTTTATCAGTCACTGTATGCTGCCTGCTCATGCTTCTGTCTGACGTATTCTGCCCTCCTGTTGTTACTGAGTAGATCAGTCTCAAAACGAAATAGCAATCTAATTAGACTGTCACACCACTGGTTATGGAGCTCTGTCTACCACCAGTGAAGGCATTCATGTACTGTGGTTTACGCAGTTCAACATCGTTCCAGGAATCTTGATTGAGACTGAGCTCTGCAGGGATGAAAACCTTCCACGCGTTTATGTTTGGGGGGGGGGGTATAGCCTATGATGACGAGGATAGAGCTGCAAGGGGCTGTGACGACAGACAGGTACGTTCGGTTATATCCTGGGTCAGCCATGACTCAGAGGCCCGTGTGCGTGTGGTGGTGTGGGTGCACTGTAGCTGATCAGGAGTGAGGTCAAAAGGCCAGAGTAATTGTTTATTCACAAGAATTGATGAACATCTATATATGTTATGTTTCCTGCTTGTAATTCATAGGGGCCAGCAAGTAATATTGTTTAATATTATAATTATCTTATTAAAATGTACCATATGGCTACACTTTGGCCAAGGAATGTCCTGGATAGATACTCCAAGCTAAGCGTTATTACAACTCTGACTTACTGAATGTCCTTTGAGATGTGAATCTCTAAACAGAGAGCTGTCTTGGATTTCAGAACATTCTTTTCTTTTGGACAGGGTAGACCCTTTAACTCACCCCTCAATACGGCCAGGTCCAAATTGACACATTTAATAAATGTTTTAGAAAAACACTTTTTTGGGAATGTTGACAGGGGAAAATAGCGAACAAATTGCCAGGTATCATTAGGGCCACCCATAAAATATTATTTGTACCCTGGGTGCCCCTATGATATGCAACGGAAACTTCCAATGAAGCACATCCACACGTGCACCCATGAATTCTCTTGAGCAAACAGAAAGACTCTGCAATAATTACCCATAGGTAAAGAAATGAGCGTCCCCAGACCATGATCAACAACTACAACAAAAACAACAATTACTAAAAGACTACACAAACAAATAAAGGCAAATGAAACATTACTCATCTGGAAAGTCATTAGTCACTGATTCACTTTGCATGATTTGGTTCTTGTGAATAGGTACACTACGAGGTCAAATAGATTTGTACCGTTTAATTCACTAAAACATTTTCCAAATTGTGTAGGCATATAAGCCAGTGTTACATTTAGTAGTGCCACATGAGATCGGCATGACAGGACTATGTCCTGAGATGCTATGTGCCTGTGTTGACCACTTTCTATCAGTGGCTAATGGCCTTCATGTTGGCCACTCGCTCGTCATGACCCTTGTGTCCCAAGGATTAATTAAACAACAGGTGGCCTGGTGGCATCTTCTCCTTTTACTGTTCAATCCACTGTTTGTTTCAATCAACAAACATTTTAAACAGCTAATCAAAAAACATTATGTTATTTTGTCAAGCCCTCGATAATGCTTTGGCTAGACCTCATGGAACCTCATTATGAAAAGGGAATAATAAGGTCTATGACAAAGTGATGTGCTACAGTTTGTACCGTCATATAAATACTTACATAAGTAAATAATTTAAATTCATGAACAGGTAGGCTAAACTATTTTTTATTTAACTGCACCCAACAACCTATAGGTTACAAATACAGGCCTACACAGCAATAACAAATGAACTGTGACAAACTTATTTAGAAATATACTAAGTGCTGATGTATCAAACATATATATTCTCATTGCACTAATTTCAATATATTCAAAGAAACCAAGTGAAGTGACCTAAAATGGCATGGCTTATTTTGTATGTGGGTTTTGTCATTATATGCTCTATACTTAAATGTATATTTTCATAAAGGGGTAAAGGTTAAACTAATCTAAAGAAACTCCAAATTTCCAATAGAGCTATACAGCGACCAAGGTCTATGATGTGAATCAGGAAAACAGGTTAGCATATGCAACGGACAATATCAGCTTGAATTGCAAGGCATTATTGTGTGATGTTGTTCAAAGAATATTTACAACTTTATTTGAGGAGGCCAAGGCTCCTCTACTGTTTGTGTGTGTATGTTCATTTGTGGGCAGTTTGAACCAATCCTTCATGCCAGGTGGACCTACCTGTTCCCTGGATATGCACGGCAAGGAAGGTCTGCGAGGCATTTTACAACTGCCATAATAGCTGGTGGACGTTTCCCCCAGTGACACGCAACTGGACCTTCTCCTGGGTCGGATCACTGGTACTTTCTCCTCGGCGCTGGAGATCCTATTTGGAGCCTCCCTCGATGGATAATAATGGTCAAAACAAAGCGCCAATAGAGAGCCAGAGACCCCCGCAAAGCATGCAAAGAAGGGTCTTAGCAGTGGTGACATACAGCTCAGGCTGGTAAAAGACACCAGCCACACAACACTGGCAAAAACCAGGATCACAACACTGTGTTTGAGTTTCAATGTAGGGATGAGCGTTAGAAGACCAACACAACCCAACACGAAAAACAACCTGCCCACCATCTGGATCTGGTGCTGGTCCTCTCCCCATTGCAAGAACCGCAGAACCAAAAAATCCCCAAGGTAACATGATGCTGGCAGTGACACAAGCCAGCACGTATTACTTTCCCTCTTTTTCCTCCTCAAATAGAATGTCAAAAAGAAGAATGCACAACCTATGCTAAAGAGCGGGCTGATGGACTGGGAGAAACCCGACAGAAAAGTCCGCAAATCCCAAACGCTTGAATCACTTTGCAAGCTCCTAGAAATAAGCAAAGCAACTGCAAAAATTACAAATGCACCAAAATAAAGGGCCGAAATTCGAAACACTTTAGAATTTAGAATGTCTTCATTGCAAAACCTACAGACGTTGAACAAAAATCCCCTTTGATGGTCTTGTTTTAGAGGGGTGACGCAGCTCTTCACATAGCCGTTCCTGAAGCTCTCAGTGCTGTTTGCATTTCCAACCCCATCGTGGTGCCTAATTTTATTGTGCAAAACCTCTCCTTCATCGCGTACAGCCATGTTTCTACTGTAGCGCTCAGTATTCCCTTAAAAGTTTCCTTCTTCCAGAATTATTGTCTTATTAACGCTCAACAACATCTCGGCAAACGCACTCCATGTTCACTCAAACGTGCTCCAGCATTTCGACTAAAGAAAGAGAAGGTGAATGTTGTTGTTTTTAGAGAAAGAGTACTCTGTGTCGCCGCCTAGTGACATTTTACAGACTGTACAACCCTGGACACAAATCTATACATTATATCAAAAAGAAAGCAAGATTTAAATGTATTACAAATACTAATAATAGTAGAATAAAATAAAGCCGAGTCAAGTACTCCTATAATATTTAAGTGATTTTAGTAGTATGCATGTTTGTTTATGTTGTTCAGTTTAGACACAATAAGGGAAAACAACTTGATCGCTTTTATAGGTTATTGGTCGTACTGCTGCACTACACAGTTGAATAAAACAATGTGCAAGCATGCGCTACAATTACTGTTTTGTATTACCTATTACACATTTTTGGAATGTTAGCCTACATAAAGGCTATCTGTGTTATTATATTACATAATAATAATAATAGTTATAATAATAATAATAATAATAATGTCATTATTATTGATAATAATAGCAAACATAATAATATAAATAATTATAATATTCAGATTGCAAAAAAATCCAAACAACACAAAAAACTAAAAAATACAATATTTAAAAAAATATATATTTCATGAAAAAATAAATATGTAAAATATGTATATTTGTTGTGTCTGTTTTTTGAAGAAGAGAGGGGGGGGGAGTCGCAAGAGGTGGGAAACTCTGAGATCATTTGCTTTCTTTCTTCTGTTAGCCGTATACGACAATAGGAGAAGCAAACGACTACCGATACAACGTCTCCATCTATTGCGAGCGACTGTTGTTGAGGACTCCAATCATGGTGAGATGTGAAAACTTGTTTACCCATAAATGAAGAGTAATAATTACTACACTGGCTACAACATTTAAAATTGTAGATCAGAATCACATCCATGATTTTTGCATTGCTATACTCAAAAAGCAGAGTTTGTGAGCAGAGTGATAGCTTACTAGCTAACCAATGGTAGCTTTAGCTAAGTTAGCTTGAGCCTCTTGATTTGCTATCTAAGCGTTAGCAATGGATGAGTAAGCATTTTGCATTTTGCTAGCTTGATGATACTGGCAGGCTACCGGTGGCTAGGACCAAGGGCTAGCCCCCTTGCTTTAAACTCTGTGGCTGTGGCTGTGGTTTTTGGCTATACAAATGTCAGACTGCAGGACTACAGGGATTTAAAAATGTTTACAAAGCCATGGACATTACAACGTTGACTTACTTAGTTTGTAGACGTTAGATGTTGATGTTGATGCTACGCCACCATCAATTATTTTAGCCAGCGATTAGTACTTGTTTATATATGTTAGCAAATTGGTCAGTTGCAGCTTGCAATTCCACAGAATAAGGGATGAAAGATATAGCAAGTAAGGCTAATCATCTTTTTCTGTCATTTTCAGTTTCGTAACCAGTATGACAACGACGTTACAGTTTGGAGTCCCCAGGTAAATATCATAGATGAAGTGGCTGACGTCAAAGCTAACCTATACTGTCAACAATATTTATCCTGCTTGCCTTTTGTTTTCAGGGACGCATTCATCAGATCGAATATGCTATGGAAGCAGTCAAGCAAGGGTCTGCAACAGTTGGCCTCAAGTCTCGTAGTCATGCAGTCATTGTTGCCCTGAAGGTAACAACATACTGTGTTACCATATTAACGTATAATAACATAAATACCTCTTCTAACAAATGACATAAAAACAAAACCTAATAGCTTCTGCAGATGAGTTTTCAAGACTTAAGTGCACAATGTATTGTGCGCTTTGTGTTGCCCGTTCTCTAGAGAGCTCAGTCTGAGCTGGCCGCTCATCAGAAGAAGATTCTTCATGTTGACAGTCATGTGGGCATCTCCATTGCTGGTCTCACTGCTGATGCAAGGCTTCTCTGGTACGTTGGTGGGAGTGGATTTTTCACATTTTCTTTCCTGTTAGTAACAGCAAATTATGGTTGACTGAACATTTCTTTTTTTCTTTCACTTTCTGTTTCCAGCAACTTCATGCGCCAGGAGTGTCTAGACTCCCGCTTTGTTTTCGACAGGCCTCTTCCTGTTTCTCGCCTGGTCACACTCATTGGAAGCAGTATCCTTTACATCATAAATATTGCATAGGCTTTTGTGTGTTACTGTTAATGCTCAAGCACAGGTTTTTTTGTCTTGCTTAATGTTAGGTCATTGATAAACTGTCACCTGTAAATATTAATGGTCTTATGAGTGCCATTTAGAAAATGTCCCTTGACTCACCCTCCAGAAACTCAAATACCTACACAGAGATATGGAAGGAGACCATATGGTGTGGGACTGCTTATTGCTGGATATGATGTAAGATGCATGTTTTGACTTTTTCATCAGATACATTGCGTAAGTGGTAATAGTTGCACTAATGTTAATGTTTTCCCTCTCCGTCGTCTCAGGATATGGGTCCACACATCTTCCAAACCTGCCCTTCTGCTAACTACTTTGACTGCAAGGCCATGTCTATAGGAGCCCGGTCCCAGTCTGCACGTACCTACCTGGAAAGAAACATGGATGCTTTCCTTGACTGTAAGCCATTGTTCTGTTTTGTCCTCTATCTGACTCTATTTTAAAGATTTCTGCAGTCTGTTCTTTAACCCAGGCCCTTTGTTGGATTGTTTAAAGGCAATTTGAATGAGCTTGTCCAGCATGGTCTGCGTGGTCTTAGAGAAACCCTGCCCGCAGAGCAAGATCTCACAACAAAGGTAAGTTACTCATTATATACTTAGTGAATTCAAGCTCTTCTTTGTTGAAAGTATTGGCTCCTGTTGGACCTGGTGGGTGAAATCCATGCAGCTGAAAGCTTTGAATAAATTGTGAATGTGATTTTTGATGGTAAAGAACTGGAAGAAGATTCATGTTTACAGCATTGTATTTGTAATACGTTCCTGGTATTAATACCTCATGGGCTCTTTTTCTTTTTAGAATGTGTCCATTGGGATTGTTGGCAAGGACATGGAGTTCAAAATTTATGATGACGATGACGTGGCCCCCTTCCTCGAAGGACTTGAAGAGAGGCCCCAGAGAAGGGTAAATAAATGACATTAAAAGCAACTTAAAGACTGATTTGCATCACTGTCAATTGGCCATGTTGCATAAATCTGAGAGATAACCAGTTCAGTCGTTTTGTTGATTCTAATGGATGATTGACTTACTCTCGTCTCCATTCTATTGTCCTTTTTCACACTGCAGGTGGCCCAGCCTGAGGAGGAGCCTGCAGCCGATAGGCCAGAGGAGCCAATGGAACTCTGAGATGGGACTAGTGTTCATCTTTGTTAAACACGTGACAGAGCTCTTATCCCTGCGGTCATTGCTTATGATTCACTGTACACACAAATGTCATCCTCATTCACAATTAATGGTTCATTTTAAAAACAGAATGGAGGATATTATCAATCAATATTCTCTCTTTTGCCATTTCTAACTTTGTAGTTGTACGATCTTTGGATTTATTTTTGTCATTAAAGAAAAATGTTTTTTTTTCCTGAAAATTCAGTTTATTGTGTCACATGCAAGTATATTTTAAATCTCAGAAATCCAAAAATTTTTCTGCACTTGGACCTGCATCTCTTGAGGAAGTTTATTGTTGGTTAAACGTGCAAGGACTTGCAATCTTGAGCACAAACATTTATATTTTCATACATGGTCTCACGGTGTATAGGGGATATCTTTCTTTAATTACCTAAATTTATAAAGAGAAGTAGCAGACAATCATTCTACTAATCGCGCAAACGGCATTAACATGCCAAACTGCTTTATTGTTATTATAGCCAATGCTCTTCCATGTGCTGATTTTTATAGCAGTCTATTGCAAATTATTCTAAATATGAGGTATATACACTAGTATCCATGTAAAATAAAATGAAAAATGGTTAAATTGAAAGGCATAGCGACTGAGGAAAAGACCATCCTCCTCTTGATCACATTCCATAGGTTTTCAATGGTGTTCCTTGTCCTTCAGACAAAGCTACCTAAATCCAGCCTTGCTGAAGCACCCCCAGATCATCACCGATCCTCCGCCAAATTTATTTGACAGTTGGTGTGAGACAATGTGGCTTGTTGGGCGCACCACGTCTCCGTCTAACAATTAAACGACCAGGTATTGGGCAAAGCTGAAAATTGGTGAGGGAATTTACTATGGGTCTTTTTTATTTTAACATGCGAGTACTTGTTATTTATTTTTGACCCCTCCTGCGTACTGTATCAGTGATGTGGCTCTGAAAGTAATCTTCCACGTCACTGGGAAGTGGGGAACCGACAAGTCGAGAAGGGGACCATCTCCATATAATTTTTTACTGATGTAAACAGATTAGACGGGACATCTAAGTGTGTTTGGTGGACAATAAACGTGCAATAAGGTAAGAGATGTTTGTTAGTCATGAACTATTACATACTGACTTTTTTGTGTTACGTTGAATGATCATGCCCTCCATTTGGTCGCGTTAATGCTAGCGTTAGTTAGCTAGCCCTTACAGCTTGCTAACGTATATATGTCGATTGATGAGATTAGTTCGATTGACCTTCCATTTGTTTACTCAAATGCAAATATTGGCTAATGTGCTGCCCTGATGTTACGATATTCATTCAGTTGACGTAATTGAACGTTTTTTTTATCATGAAATTGAATTTCAGATGTGTGATGACAGGTAGCTAACATGGATAGCTTCCAGCGTATGTATGGCAGTCTGTTTGATTGAGTCGGAAAATGTTGTTTAAAATTAATATGATGCCAAAACAATTTTCTTTAACTGTCACATCAAGCAGAATTGGGATTCATACGACAGCAAAATAACCTGACCGGCAAAATGACAGCCGCAGAAAACGTTTGCTACACCTTGATCAATGTTCCCAATGATTCGGAACCTCCATCGGAAGTCAGTCTTAAAGCTGATCTAGGTAAGTGAACTCTGCATTCTCCATCCAATTCCACTTAATGTATTACATACATGCAATTGATTGATGCTGAAGAAATATATTTTATTCCTTGGCCAAAAGAAAAGGGAGAGATCAAGGCAAAGACAGAGGCTCTGAAGAAGGTGATCATTATGATTCTAAATGGGGAGAAGCTCCCTGGACTGCTGATGACCATCATCCGCTTTGTGTTGCCACTCCAAGACCACACTATCAAGAAGCTGCTGCTGGTCTTCTGGGAGATAGTCCCTAAGACTACTCCTGATGGCAAGCTGCTCCAAGAGATGATCTTAGTCTGTGATGCCTACAGAAAGGTTGGTCAGATGCTTCTGGAATCATTGCTGCATTCACTCACTGGAGCTGGGTTAAATTATGATTATCAGTCCAGACCATACGGGTAATATCCTGTGACGAATTGCTCTTTTATAGCACGAAGGTCCCTGTTAGTTCTTGAAAGTACAAAGTGAATGCAAATTGAGGCATGCTTCAGTTATCTATATAATTTAATGGATTCCCCTCACTTGGCACCTTTGAGACAGACCTATCTCAAAGTTGTTGGTAGAATCCGCCTAACAGCACTGTCACCGTACGTGCTTTGTGTTTTTATCAAATAAATATCATGTTTATTCTGCCACAGGACCTTCAGCATCCCAACGAATTCATCCGTGGCTCCACCCTGCGTTTCCTGTGCAAACTGAAGGAGTCTGAGCTGCTGGAGCCCCTAATGCCCGCCATCCGCGCCTGTCTTGAGCACCGTCACAGCTACGTCCGCCGCAACGCCGTCCTAGCCATTTACACCATCTACAGGTGCGCCACGTTTGTTCACGTGTGACTTTGAACTGTTCTGCGTAGCGATATGTCCACCCTACTGATGCAATTGTCGTCCCTGTCGTCCCCGTCCCCTTCAGGAACTTCGAAAACCTGATCCCTGACGCCCCCGAGTTAATCCACGATTTCCTCGTCAACGAGAAAGACGCCAGTTGCAAAAGAAATGCCTTCATGATGCTGATCCACGCTGACCAGGTCCTGGCTGCACCACTTCCTCATTCATGCTAGTATTATCTGTGCCTAAGTAACCATTCAGTTCTCTGCACACCCCTTCCAAAACCAACCTTTCTTATTTGAACTTTACAGGACCGGGCTTTGGATTACCTCAGCACCTGCATTGACCAAGTACACACCTTTGGAGACATCCTACAGCTGGTCATTGTGGAGCTCATTTACAAGGTCAGCCAGTCCAACCGTTCAGAACGTCCGCTCGTTAGAAATACAAGAGACCATCATTGTATTTCAACCGTGGTTATGACTCTTTTGGAACACCTCCCAGGTCCATGACGAAAGTCGCAAACGTGACACGTGTGTGTGTGTGTGTGTGTGTGTGTGTGTGTGTGTGTGTGTTCGTGTGTGTGTGTGTGTGTGTGCGCCCCCCAGGTGTGCCACGCTAACCCGTCCGAGCGTGCCCGCTTCATCCGCTGCATCTACAACCTGCTGCAGTCCTCCAGCCCGGCCGTGAAGTACGAGGCGGCCGGCACCCTGGTCACGCTGTCCAGCGCCCCCACCGCCATCAAGGTGAGCGCCGTGCCATACACATCCATCACAGGGAGGATAGGGGACCCAGAGCTGGTGTCTTTTCAAGTCTGAGCTAAGATACTTGGTCCATTACCTAATTTTGTACTAACAGCATGACCATGCCGCAAGGCAACAGCATGCGTTTTAAACGTGTTTGCTTTGTCTCGCTTTGGATAATTTGGTGTCTGCTAAATGACTAAAATGTAATGTAACGACTCCGAAATAGTTGGTATTTCCTTGCCCAAAGCTTCCACTAGACTGACCCAGGCCTGTTCTGAAGCGCAGACTGTCCCTTTCTGTCTGCCCTGTAGGCGGCGGCTCAGTGCTACATCGACCTGATCATCAAGGAGAGCGACAACAACGTGAAGCTGATCGTCCTGGACCGCCTCATCGAACTCAAGGAGCATCCCACCCACGAGCGCGTGCTCCAGGTACGTTCTGGACTTCATCCACTCAGCGGAGTTTTTGTGCCCACAGTTCTCTGGGATAGGAGGGACAGGGGCTGTGCTTCGTGCTAACCGTCCTGTTACCCGTCCACCACTCAGGACCTAGTGATGGACATCCTGCGCGTTCTGAGCACGCCCGACCTGGAGGTGAGGAAGAAGACCCTGCAGCTGGCCCTGGACCTGGTGTCATCTCGCAACGTGGAGGAGGTGGGTACACTCTGTCTGTGTGTGTGTGTGTGTGTGCGTGCGTGCGTGCGTGCGTGTTAGGTTTACCCTAACCCAGCCCCACCTTTTTGTCTAGAAATGTACGTTTCCATGAGAAGGCTGTTTAACCGTGTGTGTGTGTGTGTTCCAGCTGGTGATTGTCCTGAAGAAGGAGGTGATAAAAACCAACAATGTGACGGAGCACGAGGACACAGACAAATACAGGCAGCTGCTGGTGCGCACCCTCCACTCCTGCAGCGTGCGCTTCCCCGACATGGCCGCCAACGTCATTCCCGTGGTAAGGGCCCTCGGCCACATTCACACGTACGCGCTTCATGCACCTGAACCGAAATGTGGGTGTCCATCAATAATGTCCTTCGAGATTGCTGGAAGGATTATCTAAACTGTGTGTGTGCGTGTGTGTGTGTGTGTGTGTGTGTGTGTGTGTGTGTGTGTCAGCTGATGGAGTTCCTGAGCGACAGCAACGAGGCGGCGGCAGCAGACGTGCTGGAGTTTGTGCGGGAGGCCATCCAGAGGTTTGAGACGCTCCGGCCCCTCATCACAGAGAAGATGCTGGAGGTCTTCCACGCCATCAAGACTGTCAAGTAAGACCTCCTCACCTGCCCTCAGTTTAACGAGGCATATATCAAATAAGAGTTTCCATGTGAACCCTCTCCCATATGATTAAACCCAGTGGATGTTGGTTTGAGGTTTTCTAGATAGGCTAATGTGTGTGTATGTGCGTGTGCGTGTTTGTGTGTGTGTGCGCTAGGATCTACCGGGGAGCCCTGTGGATCCTGGGAGAGTACTGCAGCACTAAGGAGGACATCCAGAGTGTGATGACAGAGGTCCGCCGCTCACTGGGAGAGGTACGCGCTTCCTCACGTCTGTATTCAAGTGCTGCTCATCAAACAATGTCAGTACACATGCTAAGGAAAAGCAGACTGGCTGATCGCCAGGCTAATGTGGAAATGATGTCTCGCATGGTTTTCCTGATTTGTAATTCCTGGGTTCACGCTATGCTTCTTATTTTCTCACTGAAGATGTTGAGCTGACTTTTCATGTTCTTGATCATTCTGTAAGAGTAAGGTGTTTTCCTGGCTCCCCAGATTCCCATAGTGGAGAACGAGATCCGGAAGGAGTCGGGCGAGGTGAAGCCCGAGGAGGAGGTGTCGGCGGCGCCAGCCCAGAAGCTGGTCACCGAGATGGGCACCTACGTCACACAGAGCGCCCTCAGCTCCTCCCGGCCCTCCAAGAAAGAGGAGGACAGGTACGGACTCTCCCTACCAGAAGGACCATTATTAGTATCATAATGACAGAGAAGTGAACGCATGTGAACTATGGTGGGATGTGTTGAGATGTTTTAAAGGGGTTGTTGTTGCAGGCCTCCTCTCCGGGGCTTCCTTATGGACGGGGACTTCTACGTGGCTGCTTCCCTGGCCACCACTCTGACCAAAGTTGCACTACGCTACGTCGCTATTGTTGAAGACAAGAAAAAACACAATGTATGTTATTTTTTATTCACATTTGTTTATTTTTTCTTCTATACCATATTTCCATGGTTATCTTTCAGTTATTCTTTCAGTTTTTCCCCGTTTAAAACTACAAACTGTATAAAAAAAATCCATCCATTCCTACTTTACTTTGTAGCTAAGTTACGTGTGTGTGTGTCTCCCTCCAGTCGTTTGTGGCAGAAGCCATGCTCATCATGGCCACCATCCTCCACCTGGGCAAGTCGTCGCTGCCCAAGAAGCCCATCACAGACGATGACGTGGACCGCATCTCGCTCTGCCTCAAGGTGCTGTCCGAGTGCTCGCCCCTCATGAACGACATCTTCAACAAGGAGTGCCGCAAGTCCCTGTCCCACATGCTGACCGTGCGGCTGGAGGAGGAGAAGCTGTCCCAGAAGGTCAGGGGGCCACTCCAAGAGTCTCACCAGGGCAATGCAGAGGGTTGACTGGGAGAACAGACACACACTGGCCAGGCTGTAGGGCCTTATGGTCAAAGACCTTTCAGGGTCGTAAAGGTGGCCTCAGACTTGTGAGAGAAAGTTCTCTCTCCTTAACGGAGGGTTTTACAAAAGCAATCAAAGCTGGATTATGCAAAGTGTATTTGTGGTTCAGGGACTATTTGCTGTCTGGGGTCAACTCCTATCTGAGATTGGATAAGTCACAAGCTCTCTTTAATTATTCATGAGTTAGGAGTACTCTTCGTGCATAATACTTATTATTTCTCAGTAGTATCAATTATTCATAATTATAAGAGTCTTTGCAACGTAAAATAACATCTTCACACTGGGTGGCCTTAATCATTTGGTCCCGTATTTCAAGGGCAGTCATTTCAATCTAATTGAGTTCTGAACTCTCCAGTAACTTGCAGCTGTGCCACCGTTGAACTTTCTCAGCTGGAAGGTGCTGAAAGGTGTTCTTCCCTCTCACAGAAAGAGTCTGAGAAGCGCAACGTGACGGTGCAGGCCGACGACCCCATCTCCTTCATGCAGCTGACGGCCAAGAACGAGACTACGTCCAAGGAGGACCAGTTCCAGCTCAGCCTGCTGGCGGCCATGGGCAACACGCAGAGGAAGGAGGCCGCGGACCCCCTGGCCTCCAAACTCAACAAGGTACTGCCTCAGCACAGAGTCACCTGCTCAGGCTAGAGCGGGCCATGTCAGACCACTCTGTTTGATGAGGGTTTGATTGAGTCTGTCTGGTGGCAGCTACCACCAGACAAAATCAATTCATTTTAGAAAGCACTTGAGCCCATCATGTATGTCATTCACTAGACCACCAGCTGGTGGCAGTATTGTACAACTT
>JAVQIZ010043565.1:0-23850 GCA_036023535.2 Galaxias brevipinnis | reverse complement strand
GCTGTAGCACCAACTTGCTATTATAACTGATTATGTGTGTGTGTGTGTGTGTGTGTGTGTGTGTGTGTGTGTGTGTGTGTGTGTGTGTGTTTGTTCAGAGGCTGGCAATGTCCCTCAAGCAGTACACCAGCAGATCCCAGGACAGCCAGGTGAGTGTTGACACATGCACACTTAACATTCCGCCTGTGTCCGTCAACCATACTGTGGGTTATGATGTCAACTAGAACTTATTGATAACAGTAGCACCATTTTCCATGGGTAACGGCCTTTCTCCTACCTTAAGGCGCCGTTCCCCCCGACTTCATGCGCAACATCATGCAGCAGATTGGCCAGTACGCCGCTGCCATGGCAACTGGGGCCGGCGCCGGCCAGCCCGCCCCGCCGGGCTCCGCCTCCACAACCACCTCGTCCACCACCACAACGGGGCCCAACACGCCCACCACCACCCCCACTGCCCCGCCACCCCCTCCCCCCACAGGCACACAGCCCCAGGCCAGGGTGGTCTTCACACGGCCAGCCTTCGCCCCAGGGATGCCCCCTCCGGTCTTCGGCCCCCGGGGGACCACCTTTAACGTGAGGACAGCCATGCCAGGACAGCAGCCAGGCCAGGTGGGGATCATCTGGAGGGGGATGGTTGGTGTTCCGGTTTTAGTTGTGGCAGCAACCTTTCCCTATCAGTGCGCCAATAAGAGTACTTCATCCATATCCACTTTGTTGTGGAAGTTGTTATGGTTCCTGTGGCACAGCTTATCTTTGCAGTGTGTATGACTGTAAACTGTACTTATCTGATTTGGCTGCTAAATGAGATCCTCTTCCTTTTGGCCTCACAGCCCTTCCCTCCTGCTGCCCTCAACCAGATGATCAGTGGACTGGTTGGACAACTCCTCATGCCAGGACAAATGAGTAAGCAAATGATGTCTGACTACTAGTTCTTGTTCTGACACCAAAGTCACAGTGTAAAGGTTGGGATCACCAGTTTATAATTAAACACGTGTACGTCAGTGAACACATTGACGCGATGCAATGTTGTCACACGCAATTGCTCGTCAGACAACCTGAATTCATGCTGTCATGTTTTTGTCTTTCTATGGTTTCCAGCCAGCCAGACGGATCACGTGTCCTCCTCCAACTCCTCCTCTGCGTCTTATTCTTTCTCCACCTCCACTGGCCCCGGCCCTGCAACTTCTGCTCCTCCCTCTGGCACCCCAACTGCCCCCACCCAGCCTGGAGCCTCCCCCGCCCAGCTCCAGCCCCAGGCCATGCCGGCCGACCTGAGCCAGCTCCTGGGCTCCCTCCTGGGGGGTGCAGCCGGGGCGGGCGGCATGGGAGGCATGGGAGGGATGGGAGGGATGGGAGCCACAGTGGGGCCTGGGGGGGCCCCCTCCATCACTGTGACCATGCCTGGCGTGCCCGCCTTCATCCAAGGAGTGTCTGACTTCATGCAGCAGGTCAGTATTACAGTTTGGCTCTCTCTTTAGTGCTTGTTTATGCAAGTTTTTGCAAATGAAGGAGTTGTGAGTTCACCTCGGCTGCTCCCTCCACCGAATTCCAAGGTGACGTCATTGATCATCATCAGAGTGGATCACCTACTTCCTCGTTCTCACCTAGCTTTCCCCGGTCGCCATGTCCTCCCCTTTCCCCGCAGGCCTCCCAACCAGCTTTCCCACCGCCCCCGTACAGCCAGGCCCCTGCGTTTTCCCCTGCCCCAGGCCCCGCGCCGACCCCTCCACTGGGGACCACCTCCGGCCCCACGCCCCCTCCTGGGCCCGCACCGGGAGAAGCCCTCAACCCGGAGCTGTTTACGGGCATCGTGCAGAGCGTCCTGTCCACCATGATGGGCTCACTGGGCCAGGCCCAGAACGACACGGAGAGCATCGCCCAGTTCATGCTGCGCCTGTCCCAGAACCTCTTCATCAGCCCTGAGGACCCCACAGGTAAAGCCCGAAAAACACACAGCTAGGACTAGGGTTGAACTCACCCTTAAGGTCTCTCTGGATTTGTGTGCTACATCTGAAATTAGTAACATTGAGGTATTTTCTTTTCATGGTGCCATGCCATTTTTTCTTTTCCACCAAATCCCCCCCCCCCAGTTATCAGCTGTTTAATTTCCTATTTTTTTTGCAAGGCCTGTTACAAAGTAACAAGTACATTTACAAGTAAATATTAAATAATTTTCTTCTGCTTTCGCTGGTAATATTTTTAAACCTTTTATTCCCATTGTTGGAAGCTGTTGGTATTTTTTGATATTTCTTTCGGTGTTTTTGTGTGTTGTGTTTGGTTTTTGTGTATCACCCTTAGTCTCTCCCCTACTGGCTTTCTCTTCCTTATTCTTTATTAAGGTCCTCTTTAGTAAGGTCTGTCCTCTCACTCTCGGTTGTTTTGTCTTGCGGTTTTGCCGCACAGTTGTTGTTCCTGATTCCCTCTGCTGTTGCTCACCTGTCTTTAGCCGGCAACCTCTCCGGCCCTCCTCCTGTCTTCTGGTCTCAATGACACAAGTGGTGTACCTCCATGAGAAACCTGTCCTCTCACATCCCTGCTGTTCTGCCCTGCTTCACACACCACAGTCTCACACACACACACACATACACACACACTCCACCGCTTGACCCACAGGTGTCTCTGTGTCCGCAAGGTTTCTTTGGCGAGCTTTTGACGTTGGTGTGTCAGACGTTCACTATGTCCGACCTAGTGATGCTGCTGCATGGGCAGCACCAACCCCTGGGCCGCATCCAGCCCCAGCTCAGCCAGTTCTTCACGCAGAACTACCTTAACGGCCAAGAGCCCACCGACCAAAACATCACCGTAAGACAGCCCCTCACTCCAGACTGAGCCTTGCTGGCCCTATATAGCTTCTTGAAAGAGTTTTTAAATCATCTCTCCCTCGCTGCAGGCTGCTGCTGAAAGCCTCGTCACTGAACTTGAGGAGTACATCTCGGAGAGCTTTGTAGGTTTTCCTTTATGATTTGTGACCATTTTCAACACAAGCCTAACAAATACAACAAATGATTCCATACAGTGTCATATTTGAGCCCCTCTTAAAGCCGGCCAGGCCAGTGTGATAAGGTTGTACCTAACTCTTCTGTCCCTCTCAGAGAGAGTCTTCGGTAACTGTGTTGGAAGGAGTGGACATCACTCAGACCAACATGTCCTTCTTCAGACAGCAGCTGGCCCGCATCGCCACACACATACTGCGCTGCTCAGGTAAACTCCCTGTTAGAACTGACTCAAGTCACGTGTTGATGGGGCTGGCCCTGGAGGGACAAGTCAGAGGAGCGCTGTCTGACGCTCTGTCCTGTCCCCACAGACCAGACGTTTGGGCCGCGGCTGCTGCAGTTGTGCAACCAGGGTCTTTTCGAGTGTCTCGCCCTCAACCTGCACTGTCTTAGAGGAGACCAGGCAGCCATCACCGCTGTCATCAACCACCGCATTGTCAGTGCACACACACACACACACACACACAACATACCACCAACGTTTTATATTGAGCCATGAAATGGGGCCCTGGCAGAGCTAACCTCTCCCTCCCTCCCTCTCTCTGGCTGCGGTTCCAGAGGAGGATGTCTAGTGACATGAGTCCCAGCCTGGTGAACTGGATGACCAGCATGATGACCATGAGGCTGCAGGTCATCCTGGAGCACATCCCCGTCACCCAGGAGCAGATCCGACACTACATAGTGCACACGCAGGTACAGAAGCATTTTCCTACCACAGACTACTGTATCGGTGTCAAGTCGGACCTGCTCCTCTTTGACAATTGTAACGGGAACCCCAAATATGTATTTTGCGATTCACAGAGGGAGCCGGCCACTACAACTGGAGCACAGGAGCAGAGCGTACAACAGCAGGCAGACAGACAGAGCGTGAAGGTAAGCGTGGCCGTTGAAAACCACTGCCCCAATGTCACTGTAGGCTGCTTTTGATGCGGCGTTCACATTCATGCTGACCCTCTCGACCTTGTGTCAAGATCGAAGACACCCATTCTCCAGCGCCGGCCACCACGGCCGAGGAGGCCCTGTCGTCTTCACGGGAGACCCGGGCATCATTCACCGAAAGGGGAGCCACCGGTGGCGCTGCGCCGTTGGGTGGCGCCATGCCAGCGACAGTAGCTGAAGCAGGAAGGGGGGAGTCTGCTAGAGACTCAGACGCCTGGGCGGCGGCAGTTCCTCCGGTAAGAACAAACGTTGAGCACAGCTTTCATTTACGTGTCTTTAGTTCAGTGCTTGAATGTCAATACTTTCATTGAACAGTCGTCCTTAATGAAAATGTTCATTCTCCATCGTATCAGTGTGTTGGTGTCTCCTGTATTAATGTCTTTTCTGCTAGGAGTGGGTGCCTATCATCAGACATGACCTGATTACACAGAGGAAAATGAAGGCCCAGCCCCCCATGTCAGATGCCTATTTGCATGGGATGCCAGCCAAACGCCGAAAGGTAAATTAACGGGCTAAAACAAGGGCTAAAACAAAACTTCAATATCGCGGTGTAAACTTCCTTTACCGGTGCCTTTTCTATGATCTATAGAAGCGTGTGACTGGCAGACTGACTGAGAACCATCAGAATTGGTTGAATTGTCCACATGAAAGATATTTCTGTTGAACTGTTTTTTCCAGACTGGACAAGGAGAAGGGGCCCTGCTGTCTCTGTCAGATGCTGTAAGTCGGGCAGCCAGGACGGCTGGAGTTAAGCCTGTCACGGCCCCCGACAGCCTCCAAGAGGAGCTGGAGAGTCGAGAGGTCCAGGAAGCCTATGCAGAACAGGTACCTCAACCTGACATGACCTCTTTGTTCTCTTTCAATCTCCTGTTCCCTCTCAAAAATGTCAACAAAAACAAAAGCCAGCACTGAGTTTCGGTTATGAGCAACGTTTTTGCTTACCCTAGCTTTGTCATGTCCTAGGTAAAGTCCGACATCAAAAAGCGAGTGAGGGAGGACCCAGATTTTAGCTCTCAACAGTTTCCCAACTCACACAGAGCCTTCTCCGACGACTCCTAACATGATCAGGCAGCACGATCAACACCTGTAAACAATCTCATTCACCTGGGAACCCTCGGATCCTCACTTCCTTTAGCTCCGTGCAGTTTTCCGATCAAACGTGTCCGCCTATCTTGACTAAACGCCTCTACCATGTGACAATTTTCTTAGTGCCTATTTATTGTTTCTTTGCTTTGTTTTTGTCCTCCTTTCACTGAGAGAGAGAATGCTGATATACAAGGTGTTGATCGAATCTTTTAATCTTATCACTCTCTTAGACATACCTTGCTAAGTATTTCCCTGGATTTAAAAGGCTCCTTTTTGTTGCACCATTACATTTGTGTTGCTGTGTTGTAACTGTGCCAGCATTATCATTGTTTTACCGTCCTCCTAGTCTATTCACAACTTTTCATTTTAAAAGTGTACTCATGTGATGAAACATGCTGTTTGTTACCTGAATGTACAGCAAGCTTAATAAAAATCTTGATACGCATTGGGTGTTCTAAATGTTTTAGAGATGGTGGAGATCGATCAAGTTCTCACCAGCAGCAAAGATCAGTTCTTACCTTGTCTGGTAATAATACAAATATGGAGCTCAAATTGTGTTATTGGTATTTGTCTATGAAAGAGTTGTTATTGTTATAAAAATTATATAATTAAATGTACACTTACACAAATTCAAAAGTAGGTGATGCTGGTGACGCTTGATGGTAAATCGAGGAAGAGACATCAAAATTTGACAAAAATGTCCTTAGAAGACCGATTATGGGTCTGCCTGGATAAAACAGTAACTTACAATTCAGGTTAATGACAAGCCTTGACAAATACAACTCATGGTGAAATTATTAATTTTTGATCTGATTAAATAGAATGGCCAACCTTTTTTGTGTGTCCTGCTTAAGCCTGACAGTGAGGCCGTAAAGGCTATAGTACAGTATGTGCTCTGTCATTGTAGTCAGAGATACATGCAAATGTATGCAAACATAATTTATTTTAAACATTTATCCACACATAAGCAATACTCATTTAGAGAAATCCACTGAAATAAACGCCTGTGCCAGGTCTCGTAATGTGCATGGCTTGACAAGCACTGGTATAACGCAGGATAAAGGTTTGGTTAATCGTACCTCATTGACACTTTTAGTTTTAAGTTTGTTTCCACACCAACCTCTTCTAATACACATGTCTTTCCAGTTTTAATTATGTTATACTTATCTTATTTTTTTGGTTAACTGTAACTAAGATGTTAAAAAGTGTATCTTTGTACTTAATTTTAAATGAGGTAAATCAGTTTTTCCAATACTTTACTTTCAAATGTCTGCATTTATAGTCAATCTTTTATCAGTGATCTGTTGACAGGTGCTAATATACTGGTTGGTACTATGGAAGTCAAGGGTCCAGAGGGAAAGACATTGACCATACTTTCTTGGAATGTCAATGGGTTTGCGAGCAAAAAGTCAGCTGTCCTGTATCAACTAAAATTGCTAAATACGGACATAGTGTTTCTTCAGGAAACCCATATCGGTCCAGGTAGAGACAACCTTACTGCTACGGTGACCATTGACCATGGGTTTAGGAACAATTTCTACTGGGGAGTCTTCACTCAGTATAAAACCAACAGTCGAGGAGTTGCGATCCTCATAAGACGAGACCTCGGTGTAGAGGGGCTTAGAATCTCTGCATATGCCAAAGGCCGATACATGGCTATCACTTGTAAACTATACAGAGAAGAATTTACCTTTGTCAACATCTACAGCTCAACGAATTAGAAGATTGACTTTACCAAGGAAGACGATTTCTTCCATAAGCTCCAAAACACTGGGATCCTAATCATAGCAGGAGACTTAAACACTGTCCTCGATGCACAGTTTGATAAGACTTCTCTGTTAAGAAGTCAATGTCAAAAATGTATGCTGAGAAAACGCAGACAATTTATAGAGCACCTACACTTGGTTGATGTGTGGAGATGTCTATATCCGGACACAAAATGCTTCACCTATTTTGATGATTCAAGGAAAGGGAAATCCAGGCTTGACTATGTCTTTGTCCCAGCAGAGCTTTTGACTCAGGTGATCTCATGCAAAATTCATAAAAAACCACGGTATGTAGACAAGGAAGACTACATTTCGGATCATGCACCTACATCCATGCAGATCCAAACTAACAATATGAAGTGGCAATTTGACAAAACTTTGCTGAAAGATGAGATCTGTGTTGTACATTTTTCAGAGACTATCGTCAGCTTTGCTGGGAAAAGTGTGAAAAGAAAGGTAGAGCTCTGGCCTGGTTTGAAGATAAGATTATCTTATGAAGCTTAAAGTTTTCAAAAGAGGAGAAAAGTGCAAAATGAGTATAACAGCTTCAAAGAAGGTTACATGTTTAGTAGCTGTGGAGAAACAAGAGGTGGACAACGTTACTGGTAGTGTGAATAATCCTGAAGGTAATTATATAAAATTATGCATTGTCATATTTTCTGCTGCAGTAGTGGCGAAGGTCAGAAACACTTCAATTCAGTGGACAATTCAGTTTGCCTATTGTATGTTTGAAACTTTACCTGTGGAATTTTATCGGTGCTAACGCATCTATTGCATGGAGAGAGGATGTTCACTTACGAACTTAGCTCAGACATGTCAAGTACACAACCACAACGTTTAAGAGTTGGTTGTCCACTCACTCCAGTATTGCTCCAGCTCTGTTTGCAACCCCTAATTCAGTCTATTGAAAAAGAGGAAGAGCCTCCTAATCCTGAGATAAGGGATGGAAACGTTATGAAGGCAATGCTAGATTCTGACAAGACAGTGTTTCTCATTCCAAATCAGTAAAAGGCTGTTAAAACCTTTGAAGAAATACTCAAATGTTTCTTAACCAATTCTGGCCTCATAGTTGATTGCAGCTATTCTGAGATTATTTCTGTTGGCTTTCGGGAACCCTTGTTATGCTTAGATAATTAAAAACTGTTAAAACAGAATCATAAAGGGACTTGTTGCAAAGGTGAATACATTGCCATTTGATAATGGATATGACTGTACATAATTTTGTAGAATATTTCAGAATTAGTTAATATAATGTTTCCCCAGATGGTGCTGTTTGTTCCTATTGAAGGTTCCAAAGTTGTCTTGCTCGTTTCACTTTTTGGTTTCGAAACGGAATAAGAGCTGTGATAAACAAATCAAATTTTAGGGCAACATAAAAGGTTCATTTTGTCAATTTTGTTTAAAATAGGTGCAAAAGGTTTTATAAGGGTAATTTCAATGGATACTTTTAGAGATTAGGGTTATACTTTGACATTGCCATTAAATTCTTTGATAAAACAAAGAACAAATGTTTATTGCAAAAAGAAAAGGTTGTACATCCTAGTCCAGCAAATAAACCACCAAAATATTAACAAATATGAAAACATATCAAGAAAAAATGTATATATCTTAAATGGGATTTATTGCTTTATGTTGTCCACAACACCATATTTTTGAAGATGAAAATATAGGTAATTTTTGATAGGTCCTGCTTTGAAGATAGATTTCTGTATTAAGACCTAGAAAACATACCACCATTTAAATAACTAGTATTTTCGAAAGATAATGTAAATGTATTGGCTTGTCGTCCTTTAAGAGCCAATGAAATTACTAAACATCAAATGTCAAATAACATAAGGGTTCATCGACTTTTCTGCAGGGGTGGTTGAGGTTTAGCCTTTATGAAAGGTACATGAAGTAAAACATATGATAAATAATGAGTTATTTGCTCACTCAGACCTCTTTCATTTCAACATCAGGTGTCTGAGAACATAAAGAATAAAACACAAAAATACTGAGACAATTTACATATAAACAACATTCTACTGTTCTAAGTTTATAAGTTCAGACTCAAAGTGTTACTTAACATTGAGGTATTCAATATTGTCTAATTTTGTGCTATCTGTCAAAGTCTTGTTTTTAGTAAACGTTATGCAGCATGTCACAGGACTCCTAGAAATCTAAACAGTAAACTGAGTTCCGGGTGCACATCCTGTTTAATCTGTAGGAAAGAAGGTGTGGCTACTTGGAACGCTGACTTACATTTTTGTAAGATTGCTCTTTATCAACTGTGGATTACATGACTAGATTTTTAATTAAAAGAAGGAGGTTATATTTCAACTCAATGTTTCAATCCCCAAGAAATTATGTAAGATTTAGGGTGCTGCCAAACTTTCAGTTTCAGTTTTTTTTTTTTTATCGCATCAAAAATCTGGCTGCATGTTATTATTGTAATATAAACTTGATTAGTATGTGGCATTTAGCATTATTGCATTGAAGTTGGACAGAGTGTGAAATGTTTCAATCTATATTACTCTTAATTTGTGTTAAAACATTGGAATATAACATTTAAATAATGACAAATCTATTGATTTAGATAAAAAAACTAGTACTGAATAGCTTGTAGTACTGAAAATCTAAAATTGGAATTCTGGTGACATCCATAATTGAGACACTCTGGAATAATGAGTGTACTGTGCTGATACCCAAGTTAGATAAAGTATGGGAAAGAAGAAATGAGATAAGATAAACTTGATAGACGAGTCATGATAGACCTCATAAGTTCTTTCGCAAAAAACAAAACTTTTTTTTTTCATTTAGTTTTTACATAATTGCATGCTTTATTGTCTGTTATTTATTGTATATTGTTTGATTTCTTATGTATCAATTGTTCACCTTACAAATTAAGGTTTATGGTGGAATTGTTGGGTCTCTATTATTACTACTACTATCATCATACATTACATTCATATAATACACTTTTTTGTACAAAATTAAGTCGTCAATAGTGCAGTGTTTGATTCAAGGCAGGTTCAGCTGTTACAGAAATGCTCTGGAGTTTGCATGGATGTCCTTCATATTTCTATATCGGTGTGTTAGCCACAAACCCAGAATCTGTCATTAGACACACAATTATAGATGCATTCTGTTATTTGAAATTAATATTGAGCTTATGTTATTAATTATAAATTGTTTAAGAAATAAAATAAGTAAAGTGTATCAAAAATGACATTGAAATAGGAACAATTTTAATAAAATACAGACATCAACAAGGAAGTAAGTTTTCTCTTTAGTAGCATATGAGTTTCCTTACCTCTGTAAAACCAAAAAATAGTCCAATGCCTCCCACAAACTGTAGAACTTGCCCAGAATAAGTTTGGATGATGGTAGAACAGGTTTTACAAGATGAAATGTCATGAGAGCATTCCTACAATAGAATGAAACACAATCCAGTAGAATAGTTTGTTGTTATCAACTCAGACATGTGTCTAACAAGCTGTCGACCAAATTGTGGTTGGTAATTAGCCAGTTTCTTACAGCAGCACATGTGCCATTGATGCTCATGTGGTAGAATCCACAGCAGTTGAGAGTCTTCTCTATGTCACTCTGTGTAGTTAGAGATTTGTTCCACCCCACCTCCAGGAGATGTTCCTAAAGAACATATGAGGAGTTGAAGACAGTTACTGTTATTGACAATGGTTCAGACATTGACACTTGCCATTTGCAAATGTCTAAGAAGTCTACCGATCATTTTATAATCTAACAATAGAAAGAATTTTATAAGAATATATGGCAAAAGTATTTCGCATGTGCAACTTATATGTAAACATGGAATAACCAAAAGCTCAAAAAAATAATTAAGGTGGAATAAGAATGATATTGACATAATAATATTGGTGGTCAACTTGCCATGGTAATGTTGATGAAACGTGAGGATAGCTAAGAACCCAACAGACTCTCTAATAATGTCCTTGTGGGCATAGTTTAAGTTTAGTCCGATGGAGAGTCTGTGGTTCACGTACACACCTGTTGATCTTTGCTGATAGTAAGACATGCACAGGAGAGGGAGAACTGCACAATGAACACCATGAACAGGAGGACCATGTACTGAGCCCAGTCAAGGAAGTTCATGTGACACTGATGTCATAAATACAAAGCATTGTAAATGGTGTTGACAGGAGCAAGGAGGACTTGACCTTTCTCAGGAAACATCTCTCCAATGCATGTGTGTACGAGCAACTCATGCAAACATAAAGGATACAAAGAAGAGAAGGACTTGATGTTGCCTCAGGGCTCCACAGATGCCCACCAAGGCCAGCATTAACAGGAAGATGCCAACGCCAATGACACCAGCCACAACCCGAAAACTGGACACCAGGCCAAACCATTTCCCTGAGGCTGCAGCACCTATCAAGAGCATACTCACCCCCTGATGACGGCCAAACACAATGCAAGGTGATAATTGAAATCTAAACACTCAATAGACCTGTTCATGCTACTGAAACCGTTTATCAGTAATTTACTGAAAAGACTGTCTAAGCAAAAACACTTTTTAAATAATTACAAATGAAAAAATGTGACGTGAAAGACTACAGGTACAATACTGACTGATTTTATAGAAGTATAGTGTTGCAGGCATACTGTTCTCCAAGATTACATTTGAATGAATAGTAGCCTACGATGACAGGCACTTTTACAGTAAAGCACTGATAAGAGCCTGTTTCCTGTCACGTCTACTAGAATGCAGTCACAGTAATATTAACAGAGAAAAGTAAAACAAACATGACATACTTACAACATAAAGTATGTTGATAGCGCAAAGGGAATTCTTAGTGCAAATAAATCCACCACAAACCATCGTCTCTAAATATTTCTGGCTGGCACAAGTAGAACTTCAACAACAATGGTAGTCAAACTTATCTGATCTTGTTGCAGGTTGGTACCGCGTTATTGAGTGAAGAACGGGTGATACTGTAAAGCGAACAAGGCTGAACCGTGATTGGTTAGAAGAATGCACAAGGGGAAGGTATTTAATTTGGTTAGGATTAAATAGTCTTGTCTATCGAGAGTTTCTCTATTGAGCACGTTAACATTACTAATACTTTCTCTCTCATGAAAAAACAAAGGCTTGTGTCATTTTTTTAATCTTATTTTTTTGTTGTTATATCTTTCTGTCGTTACTTGCTTTTTAAATAATCTCCGTCGGTTACCCCTGTTCAGTTAAATAAATACACAATAATAACATACAAAGAACTCAAAATCCCTAAATTACTTTAGGGATTGGCCTACACTTCAAATCACAATGCACACTCACATTTTGGCAGGACTGTATGTATACATATGTAAACACTTAATAATAACCATTCACATTGTAACAGCCTGTAGATTTCTAAATTGTATCTCTTTGCACGTGTTCTACAATGTATCAACACTGAACTTTCTAGACTTTCGAGGAACAGCCATATTTTGTCGAAAGGATGGGGTACGCTAGGTTTCGTCTACAAATAGTCGAATTGTATCAAACAGTAATTTACCAACAATTTACTTTTAATTTAATAGTCTAAGATGAATTGCAAATATCAAATGTAATATTTGATTGAACAAAGTAAAATGTGAGTCTTTGAATTATCTGAAATATACAAAATCTCACCAAATGTAAATTATGGTACAGTCCCAATGACAGCTAGATTGGACCACAAAGTAGTCCAGCAAATCCTTCAAAGCAGAGCTCTTTACAGACTTTGTTGATAGCATTTGTGCTTCCTGCATTATTTTATTAACTGCGAGCATGTCTGCTCCAAAGAAAGGAGATTTATCTGTTACAGAAAAAGAATTGTTCCAGGTCATCGCTGCAGGTACGCCGTGCCGTGGCTTGCATGGCTAGTTCGCTAGCTAATGCTAGGCTAATTCTGTGCAAACGTTAAGTAGCTAGCGAGCTAATGTAATGTTACTAATTTTATAGGATGAAGCTAATGAGCTAGATGGCAGTGTATAGTATATATGCTCATGGTCAAGATTAAAAAACATGTCCTTGTCTTTGTAGAGATTAGTGCATGATTGTGGGACCTGTGCTACGTTTACTCAGTTTCTATATTTGCATGTAAATGATGATAGTGTTACCTTTACCTTCGACTTTTGCACGGGATTTTCAAACGAGAAAGGGGAACATGGGTTTCAATTAATCTTTTGGGTCCAATCATTAAAATCCACTGTTTCTCTAAGGGTCTATGGAGGGCGCAAGCAATCTAGCAAAAAGTGATTTTGTGCGCGTGTCTGTTGTGTGTATGAGACGTCAACAATCAACGGTGTTATTTTCTATCTCTTTGTCTAGGTAATGTTCAAGAAGCCTCGCGGTTGTTGGGCTTCAAGGATGTTCGAGTCAACTGTCTGGACGAGGTGAACTAATTAGAATATACCTTGAACCAAGCTAGGTTGTGAATGGAATGCTTTGTATTCAGGTTGGTTGTGTAAAAAGTCACATAAGTGGTTATTACCAATCAGAACTGCCCGTAGCATTCTTTTAACGTTTAAGCTAAGTATTTCGTTTTGTTCATAGCATGATTACAATGAGTCACAAGAGGTTGTCGAGTCACTCAATGGGCTTTGCATTGCTCTTTTAGTGTGAACTGTCAGAATCAGGTGTGGGGGAGGACATGTATGACTCAGAAACTAGACTATCTAAGGATTGTACTGAATGGTGTGTTTGATTGCTTTTTCATAGCGTATTTTAGGGTGTGTTGTTATGACAGGTTTGAGGCCAACATGATCACACCATGTATTTCCAGAAGGAATAACAAAGGTTTAAGTAATCCATTAAATAATTTAAATAATCCATTTGGTGTGAAAGTCAGTAAATCAGTGTGACGATCCTGTTGAATGTATGAAACATAGGTGTGTTGTGGGTGTACCTACAACCAAACTTAGCCAGCTCTAAATGCTTGGATAAAAAATACGACACAATGTCGGACCAAGACAGCTCTTTTGATCTGGTTTCAATAGGCTCCAGGACAGCCGGAAAAGGGCTTTTATGTATTATGCTCCCTTGAACTAGAATATGTTGCAGAACCTTTGGAAACTAAATGATTCAATAGTTTTGCCTGAATTGATGTTACCTGGTGAGAGAATCGTTAGGATGCAAGTGCTTAATCATACATTTTGAATACGTGGCTTGTACTACACTGGTTCATTGGAAGTGTTATTTATTGTTGTGTTGTCTTGTGTTTTTATTGTGTCTGTTTTGTAATCACCTATTTTATTCTGTGCTACTGCCTATCTTGGCCAGTACACCCTTGCAAATTATATTTTTAATCTCAATGGGATCTTTTCTGGTTAAAATAAAGGTTAATTAATAAAATCCAAATTGCCAACTGATGAATGTACATCTTCTCCACAGAATGGGATGTCTCCCCTCATGCACGCTGCCTACAAAGGCAAAGCAGACATGTGCAAGCTCCTTTTGCAGCACGGGGCGGACGTAAACTGCAACCAGCATGAGCACGGTTACACAGCCCTGATGTTTGCTGGTCTATCAGGTAGTTATGTTTAGCACACTGTGTAAGTGACCCAAAATGTCTGTCATTCGTTGTTTTCAATTTCTTTTGACAGGGTGTTTAAACAGACCCCTAAAGTTTTCTCCTTGAGTCAATCGATGTAGTGGTGATGTGGCTTTTCTCTTAATCTGCCTACAGGGAAGACTGACATCACATGGATGATGTTGGACGCAGGGGCAGAGACAGATGTTGTAAACTCAGTGGGCCGCACGGCTGCTCAAATGGCGGCATTCGTTGGTACGTTTAGCTGTCAGCCTATCATGCACTACTGTTCCGATGAGAGAAAATTCTGAATGGTGCACATTGACGTACTCTGTTGTGTCAGGTGTAATGGCACTCTATTGAGAAGAGTCTTAAAGAGCCTACCACTGGACATAGCTCATTGATGCATTCTTTGTCCACCCTAGGGCAGCATGACTGTGTGACCGTGATCAACAACTTCTTCTCACGGGCTAGGTTGGACTACTACACCAAAGTCCAGGGGCTGGAAAAGGAACCCAAGCTGCCCCCCAAGCTGGCTGGACCTCTCCACAAGATCATCATGAGCACCAACCTCAACCCTGTCAAAGTGATTCACCTTGCTGGCATTCTTGTTCATCAAAGCAACCTGGCTTTCCTTAGACAAAACAAAGGATGTTGTGTGTGATCGCAAACTTACAGTAACGTCTTCACTGACGGACTGCACCGTGTGGCTCTCTCCGTCTGCCCTCACAGATGGTGCTGCTGGTGAAGGAGAACCCGGTTCTGGCCGAGGTGGAGGCCCTGGAGAAGTGTCGACGGGTGATGGAGCTCATCTGCGAGAAGTGCGTCAAGCAGCAGGACATGAACGAGGTGCTGGCCATGAAGATGCATTACGTCAGCTGCGTGCTCGGCAAGTGTGCCTCCTTCCTCAAGGAGCGCGATGACAAGCTGGATGGCCTCATGAAAAGGTGTGTTTTGTTTTTCATGGGTCAAACAAATTGTTGGAATTCCTAAATGAACCATCCACTTTTGACTAGCAGTTGTCGATAACAGTCGTGTCAGTCTACCCCTGATATGTATAACCGTAACGTGAAGCGTTCAATCACCACACATTCTTGAGGATATCCTCATTCAATCACCCCCAGCTTGCTAAAAGGTCGAGAGAGCGACGGCTTCCCAGTGTTCCAGGAAAAGTTTGTCCGAGAGTGCATCCGCAAGTTCCCCTACAGCGACGCTACTCTGCTGCAGCAGCTGGTCCGAAGTATTGCCCCTGTGGAGATTGTGAGTGAAGCGCCCTTGCTCAAACATCCCAAGTGATTAGATGAGGACTCACGTTAAAGTTCTTGAGTGAGCAATCAATAATTGTTCCTGAAAACTCCTTATAATTATGTTTTGATTATGGCTATAGCTTATGGTTTCGCCACACCTTGCTTCATGTTGACTTTTTGAATCTTTCCCTGACAGGGGAACGATCCCACAGCTATCTCGGTTCTGACCCAGGCCATCACAGGCCAGGTGGGCTTCATGGACTCTGAGTTCTGCACCACCTGTGGGGAGAAAGGCGCTGAGAAGAGATGTTCCATCTGTAGAATGGTGGGTCTGACATCAAATGTTAACCAGAAAGGATATTTCCTATATGAATCCGATCACTGTAATAACAAAACCTGTGTAGGGGTGGAAATTTCCATTTGAGGTAAAATGAATCAAAAAAGCCCCCTAACCTTTAGCTCATTGCTACAGCCACAGACAACTAAGTTGTGTATGCGTGTGCGTGCGTGCGTGCATGCATGCCTGTGCAAAGCTGAGAGTAAGAGCGAGCAACAGGAAAAAATGCATCATATACTTTGGAACAAAACATGTTAAAAGGTGGAATTTACCCTTTGAGGTAAAAGAAGCACTTAAGCAAAAACACAATTTTTAAAGTAATGGTTTATTGAAAATATGCGTGGGCATGTACAGCTCACAGTTTGTGTACGTAGTGGTCAAAGAGAAACACAACACAATACAATATAGGGGGCACAAACGTTTGTACTTTTTCAAATTCTAGCATTAAGCTAATTATACCTGTATCCTGTATCTGGGGCCAAAGCCTGTATTTACTGCTTCATCCACAATAGGTCTCTAGTTGGTATGTACTCAGTCCAGAGCTCCATCTCCTAAGATCCTATTGCCAAATTCCATTACATACAACGGAAATACTCTCGGAACCTTTCAACTTGTTCAAACCATGCAAGGGAAAATACAGAACATTCTTGGTTCATGTTCAGTGTACAATTGTCATACCATATCTTACTGGGTTGTTCGTACTGTTACTGAGATTCCATGATACATTTCGGCAAGTATCAAACCGAAATCTATGTATAGTCCAAAGGGAGGGATATTAAGTATAGCTGGCCCCTTTCTCCAGGTGATATACTGTGGACAAGCTTGCCAGAAGATGCACTGGTTTACTCATAAAAAGGTTTGTAAGAAGTTGCAGGAGCAGAGAGAAAAGCACGAGGAAGAGTCGGCCAAGCTAATGGAGCAACACAGAAAAGGTACTGCCAATAACTTTAAAGAACGACCTATTCTTTGATGTCTACAATTGAACTTTATAATATTAAACATATACTGAACAAATGTATTTGTGGCAAAACTGTTGTGCAACTTCAGTTGATAATTGTTTATGCTTGCTGACTAATCTCCATCTAATTGTTTTTCCCAGAAGAGAGTGAATCAGTAGAGGGCACAACAGAAGGCATGCAGGACTTATCAGTAGAGCAGACCAGCAAGGAATATCATTCTGACCTCCAGGAATCAAAAGAACCCCGTAGCCCTGAGCCCATTGCTGCAGCCACAGACAACTAAGGATTGTGGGGTGTGTGTGTGTGTGTGTGTGTGTGTGTGTGTGTGTGCGCCCGCAAGACTTGAGAGTAAGAGCTCTGGAAGCACAACAGAGAGAAAAATTATAATATATCCCCATGAATCTCTTACTCCAGACACACAGTAGGTCCTTTAATAGAGCGCTGGCCATGAAACCAACTGCCAACCTGGAGGTGCACTACAAGGGGTACAAAACCCACCAACTTCTGGACTAATCCAAACCCGTACAGAGACCCCTTATTGATTTTAAATTAGAGCTAGCCACACATAATGACTACACATAAGACAATAGTTTTCTAAGACAAGTGTTGGTGTCTGTTATTTTTGGAGCACAATTGTTATGTAATGGTGTCCATATTTATTTATGTGAAAAGACCAATAGGCTTGTTAGAAATGATGCCAAGGGTTATAGGGATGAGTGATATGAATACATTTATTGATTAAACGTACATAGATGTCTTAAAACAATAATAATTATGCCTTAAGTGACAGTAGATTAGTCTCGCAAGAGTAGATGTTCCACGTTGCTGATTGGCCATGGGGATCCTGTATGCTTGATGCAGAAAGGTTTATGAAATATATTTTTTATCCCACGATAAACAGCAATATTGTGTGCAGAAGAGAACCGTTATTGCTAAATTTAATAAATAAACATTAACCTCAGTATTGTTAGTGAATCATTTGGGTTTATTCCACACTTTACTCCACTTCCATAGTGACAGTTTCATTGGACTGATGTACCTTATATTCGTCACCTACACTGTAAAGTATAGGCATATTCTATAACTCCCCTTTCTTTGACAGAAGGCATATAGTCTTATGTCTGTGTTTCAGGTATACAAATGAAATATTTAAAAAAAGGTCAATTTAATTTAAACCGATACAAAATGCGGTAATATCAAACTAAGGGCAAGTCATCTAAAGGTGACGAAGAGATTACCGGGGTAAGGTGGTTGTTGGGCCGAGTCCCCAAAATTTCTCTTTCTGAGAGTGGGGAGAGACTTTCAGTCTAAGGTGGAGAACTGCATGATGGACCTCTGCATGGCCTTCCTTACACTGGGGTCGGTGAATCTTATCAAACGGGCTTTTGGGCCTAGAAGATTGATTGTGTTAGACAATTGTAGATGTATTTTCGAAAGGCTTTGATAATACCTTCACACATTTTACTTACTTTTGCACAAATCTTCTCGAAGTACAGGGACCTGCAAGTCGATATCAATAAAAAACGTTATGCTACCCTGTGGTAATTCTAATTAGATATGAAGTGAGTAAAGACAGAGTCTTTTAACCAAACCTTTAAATGTGCAGCCATCATCAATCCGGATAGGATGTTCGACTTGTCTGCCAAAGCCCACGGATTGAGGTACCTGGTGACGTTCTGCATCTAATAGCTGAAATGACCTCATCCTTTCGTCTGGCTTCACCTCTGTCAACAATGACATAGCCTATATTCATTATTTTGATTAGACAATCTGACAAAAGTGTTATATTTTGAGAAACTTATCTTTTGAATGTGAATGAACCTTTATTCATAAATAATATATATATATATATTTTACCTCTTCTATCCAATATCTGCACTGATGGCACGTACCACACCACATGCTGACGATAACCTGGCTCTTGTGCAAATGGATTTAGGAAGAAAGCTGCAAAGGAGCCTCAAATCAAAATTCAAGAGTAACTGCTGAATTGTCCATTGACTCAGCAATTTGAGGGGTTAGCACTCCAGTCTTTTTAGGAAACCATTTGTCACTCACTAACAATATTGAGATGTTTCATTTTCCTTAGCTCAGCTACAGTGTCTTTGAGCTTTTTTAGCTGGTTGTTATGAAGAAGAAGAACTCGAAGACAAGTGAGATGTCTCATGACTCCTGAAAAGACATAATTTGCCATTCAAAAGAAAACTATATCTGCCCATGTGATGGATTTAGATCATGGTTGATTGCGGTGTAATTATTAAGTTATTATAAATTCATTTATTTACACAGGTGTGACCGATTTTGCATGGTCACAAAATTATTGCTTATATAAAATATAAGAGCTTACCTGTAATTGATCTTATTTGATTATTTTGAAGGTATAGTTCACTCAAGGAACAGTTGAGGTTATGGTAACTGATTTCTCTGATCTGAAAGATTCAATATATAACTACCTGCCATACGGAAATGTATCATAACATAACCAAAAATTAAATAATTTAAAGGCAGTAGGCCTACCTTATTATTATTCAGCCATAAGTATCTCAAATAGTGAAATATTGATAATCCAGCAGGGACATAGTTGAGCCCTCTGTTGAGAAAATAGTAAGGTCCAGTGATCACGAAATAATAACACCAATTGTCTAATTAAGCAGTCAAGAATATATTTTCACCACAGAATTAACGAATAAAAAGGGTGTATTCAAGCATTATTGGTTGAGTGAAAAGCCACAACAAAGGCCACATAAATAATGTAATTTTAAATTCATTACAAGCCCTATTAGCTTGATATGGTTAGGATAAGTGTTAAGTGGTGATAAGTGGCCAAACTAACTAGACATTATTGAAGCTGTGAAGTCGTACTACGAACAGTTATTTTGCTAAGTAGGGCCTAAGTATAGTAACAAAGGTACTTTTCAGCGAGGTAAAGTTGGCACACATCGACGTCCTTCTTGATCCAATACTTGAAGAGAGCGTCACCTCTTTCCTGCGAGTATTAGGCATTGCATTCATTTTTCTAATTGATTGAATAGGCATACATTAATTAAATGTAGACATAAACAAAATATGTATTGGGGTTACAATTAGGTTATGCGAAAATGTCCTCACCTTCTCGTACACCTCCATGTTTATATAATCCCTACCGACCATGCACCAATACTCCACCTGTTGCTGGGAGACAACCGGCTTTCCCTTTGCATCATAACAAACAAAAATACAATGGCAACCATACCACATTTTTTCAGAGTAGGCCTATACATCTATAATTATATTAATTATTACAATATTTAATATCTATAATATTTTTTGGGGGTGAATATAATGTAGGCTAGTTTTCAGGGTAAGGAAACAACAACATACTATCACAATTCGGTAATGCTTTGGTATTGTACAGTGACCTTGGGTGTTTAGACAGGCGCCTATAAATGAAATGTATTATTTTTATAACTAATATTTGAATATTGATGATATTTATTTAAAGGGCACTAGATGGCATACTTTCACAAGATTTCTTAATAGAACTCACGATCTCTATACAGTTTTGCAAATAGAAATTGTTTTAAGAATTTCCGTGCAGTCGTGCACATGAAGGAAGAAACACGCTGGGCATTTTTATTACTTAAGGCTATTCAATGTCATCATAATTTTCTGAGCAAGCATGCGAAATTGATTGATGACGTATGCGAAACTAAAAACAGCTTCAGATTTAACTCAATTGGAAGTTACACCAAGTGCAAGTGGCATTGGAAAAATGCTTAAACAAACAGCTCTGAATGAAACATTTACAGCAGGGCTTTCCCTGGGACGTTTTCCAAGTTATACCAATTACCATTTAACTTGGCTCCGTTCCTAATGTCATAGCCTACAATCATTTTGCACACCCTCTGCCTGATCCTGTCAAATGTGGCGATAGGTCTGGCATCACAACACTAATATGATAATAACTGATATCCCCATTATTTCCCATAGGATTGGTTCACTCTTCCTTATCCATTTCCGAACATCACTATCTGCCAAGAAGGAGAGCTCTGCTTTTTGTTTCTTAAAAAGGATGCGCTATAGTTTTCAGGCATTCAATTTGCCCGAAAGAGACTACAAAAATATCAGAGCACCTCTCCTGGAATAGGTGTCAAAGCTGACAAATTAGAACATTCGAATATTTTGTATTTTCTTAAAAACAACGCAATTGGGAACAATACTTTAGGGCATCAGAAATATTGCGTTGAACAGACACATTGCATCGTTTTGATTTAGACCTCCAAAACGCCTTGTTGATGGTATGGCTCTATCATAGCTCAGCAGTGAACAGAAGATATATCAGATTTCATGCATAAGCAACAATTAGACTGAAATATGTTTTCACAACAGTAAGGCAAGACTGAAATGATTGTTCCCCACAAAAGTATGTATAGATTCCCTTTGCTTTATCACCAGATCCAAACGCCTCCAGGTACTCTTGGCTCTACAAATATTAGACATATGAGGAAAACAAGGAGGCAGAGTGCAAATTATACTACTATAGCTATTAGCTTTCAATCTTTAATTATGTGAATAGGGGTGATGCAAGTCAGGACTATTAAGAATTTCATAGGACAATGACAGTGTTCTGAATAAACTACATATTTTAAGTGCGGAGACTGAGCAGTAGGCCTACAATTAAATAGGCCTGCACAAAAAGTCGACGCGTACACAATTTGATTTAAAAAAAAGCTAAATTATCAACGAATTTGAAAGAGCTTGGACGTAGTTCAGATTTTACATCATCTTTTCAGAGAAAAAATACGTTTCACAAGTTGATTACTGTGGCTATTTAAACAATAACGCATCAATGAATTAGGCTCCATAGCACTTAAAATCAGTCTAGGTCCTGCCAGATGTTGAGGATGCAGTGCGCCTAAAATGGGCGTTGTTATCTATCCAATCACACCCATGCTGAATGCAGACTTTCGAAGATGTGTAGCCTACCTGAGCAAAAGCCAAAACAAGACGCGGCAAAAGCTATATAAAGGAGAAAAGGTGTCTATGCGTCTCAGTTACAAACATCAGAGGCACATCATCCCTACACCTGACACGGAATCCGCGTTTCCCAAATACCCAGGAGCAGACATGCACTTGAGCGCACGTGTGTCGCTCCTTCTCCTATTTTGTTTTTGTATTCATATGAAATGTTGCCAAGCCTTTAAAAATGATGCTACCGAGATCATATACTCACACGTGGGCACACAGTTACAAGATGCTCCAAGCAACATTTCTTTGAACCATGCAAGAAACGGAGGCAGAGGCGCAAGTGCTGCGCAAGACCGAGCTGGTGAGTAAACTTTCAATTTGAAAGCATACCATATAACTTCGAAGACTATGCATTTTATCAAATGACTGCATACACGCTTTTACTATTTTAGTATTAGCTTATAGGCTAATTCTATGTACCTATTTGAAAACTACATCATCATATCGCTGCTGCAATTATTTGCAGGTGCATTTAAAATGAAAAACCTTAAACTTACAGTATAAATATTAATACCTCTTTATAAGCATCTAGTTGTTTATGCTCAATAAAGCTGTGGCACCCTCCAGTGACTGTATCTGATACCCACAATAGGCATGTCAGATGAGGAAAAGCTTGGCTCATTCCTATGCAATGCACACCCTTCGGCATTATAACATAGATGAGAGTCTCTCAGAAAAGGCGCTGTTTGGAGAGTGATCAAGTGTCAGTGCAGTTGAATGAAGGTGTGTTCCTATACACAGGAAGTCTGTGATTGCGGGGCTGTTTGACTGAAGCTTTCTCAATAGCCCAAGCATGAAGAAGAGAAAAGAGAGCCTCTCCTTTCTTAAGTCATCACACAATGTCACAGAGAAGGGGGTGCATTGTCACTTAGGTGTATAGCACTAGGTGAATGAGTCTGGGTTTGGGTTACTGTGTAAGGGAGGGGGGGCTTTAGGCAAAATCTGAGCAATGTTAATAGCCTTTCCAGTTGAACATAGATAATCCCACTATAAAGCCTGGTGCCATTCACAAAACCAAAGCCTGTCTTCTCATGCAAAGAAAATGTGCCATTTCCTCCACAAACGTTTATATTATGCCTTGAACTACAAAAGGACCCACATTTCCCCTCTTTTTGTTTCTGTCTCTCTCCTATGTAACTGTTATGCATCCTTCAGTAAAAATTGAAAGGGAAAAATGTGTCTCACTGAGTTTGCCAGTGTAATAATGTGTTTAGATGGACTGGGTTGGTTTTTACACCCTTATGTTTATTTCCCTCAGAGCGAGGCCAAGTGGGATGCAGAGAGCTCAGGTCCACCAAGTACATCTCGGATGGCCAATGTACCAGCCTCAGTCCTATAAAGGAGCTGGTTTGTGCTGGGGAGTGCCTCCCAGCTCAGATGCTCCATAACTGGATTGGCAGAGGCTATGGCAAAAGGTTTTCGAGCCGTCGGAACAGCCAGGACTGGCGCTGCGTCAACGACAAGACCCGTACCCAACGGATCCAGTTACAGTGCCAAGACGGTAGCTCCAGAACTTACAAAATTACCGTAGTCACCTCATGCAAATGTAAGAGGTATTCAAGGCAGCAGAATGAATCGGGCAGCACGTTTGAGGAGCCAGTCCTGTCCCAGCCCCAACTTCTCCACAAACACAAGACCAAGACCAAGAAGAAGTTGGGGAAGACCAGGCTGAATGAGAACTGGCATGAGGTGGAACCCTGAGTCAATGACATGGAACACTTGGAACTGTGGTCATGGATTATTTCTCACTTTGACTGGGACTTGTAAATGGACAGTGCGTGGCTGACGCTAAGAGCCTAAAGGGATTCTATAGTAACCCTTATCTAGATGAAAACCTTGTGGCTCAACCACTTGGAACTTGAACAACCTTCATGGCTTTCTGGAAATCAAAGCTCTGTAATGTAGCCTGTGTAAATAATGTATTGTATTACAGATTTATTCAGATTTAGAGAAACAGGTATAGCCACATTGATGGAAACATGGCATCTGAAACAATTACCACACA